>NADL03000686.1:0-144788 GCA_002205965.3 Kappaphycus alvarezii
ATCCGACAATATTGCGAGCTAGAGCTAACCGTGTGGTCCACGTTGGCCACGTGCACCCAATGTTTCTAATACAGGTCTGAAAAGCAATGATCAATGGTCCTACTGCATTGGTACATGAGGACCTTCAACCCGATGTCCTATGCGGCGCGAAATGCAAAGCAGGGAGGACGTTAATATTTTTCGCGACTTCCACCAGAGGTAGGCTCGTGCCTGTGCTAATCTTCACTCTTGGAGGTTGGCATATGAATGCATGCGCAGTGTTACAGTATATGACGTGGCAAGGAACGGGGCCGTGAGGGCAATGGAGACGTACGGAACGGTTCGGAGGGTTCGATGCAAAGGGACGGTGCAGCAGTAATTCATGCCCAGTGCGACCTGCTTGATGGCTACTCTGAAGGTGGCCTTTTACTGAGCGTAGTTCCTCCTTCATACCTGTGTCGGCACACCTTCTTGAGCCGATTGTGATTGTCGGGAGAACTTTAGGTTAGATCGAATATCGAAACAGAGAGGGAGGCAGCCAGGGCGCTGCTAAAGGAACAGCAAAGGCGATGGTAATGGGTTTCAGAAAGTTGGGGCAAAGGGTGTATGGAGTGTACCTGTATTCCACAAGAAACCAGATGAGCCCCCCCTTTGATAGACAGTACGGTAACTCTACTCTAGAAAACCTTTACTTATTTAGCTCAGTAGAACTTACTAGAAAGTAGAGGTGTAACTATAGCATTGTACTATCTAGAACATAACTACGTAAATAAAACAATGACGTGGAGCTCCACGTCAAATAAAAACATTGAAGGAAAATCAAATTTCTAAAATCATTCAAGACGATACAGTTTCTCTGTTACACCACGTGTAATAGAGAACTGTAATAGCGACAGCGAACAAGTCTCTGTTACACAGTGGTGTAGCAGAGATATTGTTACACTATTCCCTCCTCCGGACTATTGACGTCCTCTTCAATTATACTGCGGGAGTATTACGGTTCCGAATATACTCTTGGAAAGCTTCTGTTACTTCAGCAGATCTATCTTTCGTACCATCAACAAAGTCCTTTGTCGGTTGCCCCTTTACTACATGACGTGGCATTCCACGCATCAAAACCAAGAACTTGAAACCGCGTCTAATCTTTTTTGTGATCCAAGATAACCTCAACTTCCTGTTCTGGTCCATCACGCAGTTCAAGCGGTGCAGGTGCAGAGTAATGGGTAAAGCAATGCCATTGGGATGCTCCAAATGTGGTGTGGTGTGAATGATATTAATGACTGGATGTATTTTTAGATGAACAGGGAAATCCAGTCGGGAAACATTCTTACCAATAGCCCCTTAACCACAAATGGTCCATATCTGCGCGCACCAAGCTTTTTAGAATCCTGAGACCTAGAATATACATCAGTAAACAACGAACGATTGATCCATAGCTTTGAACCGACTTTATAATCTGGAACGTTGTATCGCCTTTGAAGCATATGCAGGTTGCCGAGCTTTTGCCATTTTGTAGGCAAATTGCGCATCCTCAAGAGAGACCTTGAGATTGGTACGAAATTTTTCCAGACTCTGAAGAGGTATGCTGCGGCTAGCCAAGAAGTCCAATGGGGATTTAGGTGTCTATCCCAAGTCCAACTCAAATGGTGACATACCCATATCATCGCTCACAGCCGAGCTGTATGCAAATTCTGCAGAAGGAAGCAGTTCATCCCAGTCATCCTGATGATATGAGCAATAGCAACGGAGATAGTTCTCGATCACCCTAGTCATAATCTCGGAAGCCCCATCTTTTTGTGGGTGTCTACTTGTATAAATTCTTAATTTCACCCACAAAGACTCATCAGTGTCTTCCAAAACTTTGACATGAACTTGCTGTCCGTATCTGAGGTCACATCGTCCGGCAAACGTTGTTCTTGAAGATTTTTGCGAAGAAGTCTCGAGTCGTGTCCTCAGCGTATCTGATGTTTTAGATTTCAGAAAATGGACTTGACGAGTAAGTCGATCAACCCAAGTCGTGATCGCATCATGACTGCTCATCGTCAGGGGTAACCTCACAATTAAATCTGTAGTTAATGATACCCATCTGCGGTAAGGCAATTCCAGTGACATTGGATCGGTCAACTTTTTTTGATTAGAGCCCTTATACTGCTGATATGTGAGACATCTTTCACAATACTTTCGAACATCCCGGCTTTTATGTTTCCAATGGAAGTTGTATAATCTGTACAGTGTCCTCGCAAATTTAAAATATCCACCAACTTTCGAGTCGTGAGCAATTTGCAAATATCCGAAACCGGGCTTCTTGGTAGCCACAACTTTCCATCGTAAAACAGCCTCGGGCCATATTCTCAGAAAATCGGCAGAATTCTTTCAAGTTCTTGCTTCTCAACCGTATCCTCTGGCCACTCTCCTTCCATGGCTTTTACCACTGGACAAAAAATCTGGTCCTCATCATACCGAGGAATGATCTGATAAACACCATTGATCAGATCAATATCAAGGTTGAGAACTTCAACATCATTCGCTGAGACGTCACAGTCTCCTCTCGTCACGTGCGGAGCTGTGAAAAGTGCGTCTCCAAAGACGAAAATTCTACCAGGATTCAGTGTGATGGGAAATATTCCGAAGTTAACGACAGTTTCCGACCAACGTGATTCTTTCCGACTCAGTTTCAGTTTCGTGAAGAAGCTCTTAAGCACCTGGTTATCCGTGAAAATCTCAAATTCAGAATTTTCAAGATAGCACCTGAATCTTCCCAGAAAATTAATCAAACCCAGAAGCTCTCTGTCATTTGCGGTGTAGTCCGACTCAGTTAGTGAAAGTTTCTTTGAATAGAAATAAATTTCACGATCCCTTCCATTATCATTCAACTTTGTTAAAATTACACCGACAGAAAGCTCTGAAGCATCTACATGACCACGAAATGGATTTTTCTAACTAGGAACGACTAAGGTTGGAGCCAATTTCATCCCGTTCCTCAGCTTCTGGAAAACCTTATCACACTGTTGATCCCATTTACATATACCTCGACCTTTCCTTGTCAGATCTGTGAGAGGTGCAGAAATTGCAGAGAACTTCGGAATGAACCTGCGGAAAAACTGTATTACACATAAGAAACTTCTCAACTCCGTAAGAGATTCAGGTTTCGGCCAAGTTTATAGGACTTAGACCTTCCCAGGATTGACACTAGTGTCGTCCTTCCGGACTATTAAACCCCAAAAATCCAGCTCAGTCTGAAAGAAACAGTATTTCTTCGGAGAGATGTACAGCTTGTGATACTTAAGTCTCTTTAATACAATTTCCATATGTTCGTAATGTTCTTCCTCATTCTTACCGAATATAAGAAGTCATCCATGTAGAAAACCAAGAAGACATCGATGCAATCATAGAAGATCTGGATCATCAAAGTTTAGAACATAGCAGGAGCGTTGCAAAGTCCGACTGGCATAATGAGATATTCAAATTGCCCATACTTTGTATTGAACGCAGTCCTTTCGATTTCCTCTGGTTTCAGCCTTATCAGATGGAATCCCGTTTTCAGATCAAGCCTGGAGAAAAATCTCGCATCTCCAAGTCGATCGAACATTTCATCAGAAAGAGGGAGTGGAGCATTTTTCTTTTCAGTGATGTGATTCAAAGCGCGATAATCGACAACACCTCTAAGTTTTCCATTATTTTCTTTCACAAAGAAAAGCGGTGCTCCATATGGCGATTTTCTAGACTTTATCTTCCATTTCCTCAAAAAAGACTCGACTTGCTCTTTTGCTGCCCTACGTTCGGATAGGGACAGCTGGAATAAAGGTCAATGAGGTGCCTTCGCTCCTTCCTCCACTTTGATCTCATGATCAACTTATCGAATCGGAGGAAGACCTCTTGGCAATTCATCCTGAAAGACCTCTTTAAAATTATCCAGTAATCTGCTCAGTCTTCCATCAAACTTTGAATCTGTCACTCCTCTCATACTGTGAATTTCAAGTAACTGAAATACTTCGAAGTTACCCCCATGCCTCAGCATTCGTCTAAATTTCTTCACTCCCAAATTATACAAATCAACACGGTTTTCGTCATCTGGATCAATCACTGGAATGGAAGCATCTTTCACCATCACAATCCTTTTTCGATACCAAACACGTAGATTGTGGGCAACATGCCACGGAATTCCCAACAGAACATCATACCTGGTTTTGGACACTGCCCAACTAGAAGTATATGTATGTTCGCCTAACTTAATAGTTCCGTTGGAAATGATCTCAGATAATTCCTCAGTAACTCCCTTCTGTGAATGGCAAACAATGACTCGTTCACGCCGAATCTCAAACAAGTTCCTATTTTGCTTCAGAAACTCGGCTGAAACCACGTTTGTATTGCACCCATCGTCCTTTAGCACTTTGACTGTTATTCCATTCTGTCTATTCAAGTACTACCAAAGGCTCCACTAGTAAAGATCCATCAGTGGAGACGCTTTCATCATGACTAGACGTGATTCCATTAGACTCGGCTTCGGAGATTCTCTACTTTTCCATGTCCTCTGAGAATTTAGCTTCGGTGATGTCCACAGCAGTTTCACTCTGCTCATTAGGACATCTGTTCACACTCACTACTGGTCTCATCTGAGTGTTCACCAAGTCTGGTGGACCAACTAGTTTTCCGACTCAAAGCAATTCAAATCATTACTGCGCTTTGCCCGTGTATTTTTCGCCAATAAGCGAGTACTACCCCTGTGTTACCATTATTACCGTTTCCTGTTCTGTGTTTCCAAGTTCTATACCCCACCTTCTGGCACGTAAAGTACCGGTTCTCCATCAAGTATTTCTGACGCTACCCATCGTTTTTACGTTCCAGGTTTCCTATCCCCATCAGCATAGGACCTGAGGCATTTCGATTGTTTTGAAATGAACCTCTGCCAGTGAATAAATCTGCACTGTAAAATTCTCCATCAACATTAAGAGCAATGGTAGTCGCAGCTTCAAACTTGGATGGGTCTCCTTTACGAACCTCCAACAGAATTGGGGTTTCAGACCTTCACAGAACCGCGCCAGTTTTTCCGACTCACTGATACCGGGAATATTGATAACCAAGTTCCTGAACTCCTAGAGGTACGCTGCCACACTCGTTTTCTGGCGGATCTTGGTAAACTTGTCGCGAGCTCGAATGAAACCGTCCTGGGGGACAAACTATGCCTCAACCAGGAGTTTGAAAGCTTCCCATGTAGGCGGAACACATTACAGAACACAACTGTATACCACCAGTTTACGGCAGTTCTGGTCATGAATGTCGAAGCAAATTCGATAGCATTCTGGGCACTGATGACTTCTTCATGGCCCACCTGAATAAGACTCAGGTACTTTTCGACTGAATGCAACTCTGACCGAACCATTAACGCATCAGGCGTTCCGCAGAACAGCACAGGCTTATTTGGTTTGAAGAAAGACATTTTCAACACACCTCTTACTTAGAGCCTTACACCAACACCTAAACTTGAATACAAGCACTTGAAGTTGAAATCCGCGAGGGATCTGTTCCTGAACGACAGGTTGGCTCCCTACCCGTGGAGAGAGTGACTCACCAGCAGCTTTGATCACACCTACACTCCGGTGTGACTCATCAATCCGTTCGGGATATCCGCACCAATCTATTATGTAGACTGCAATCGGTGTCCTTACTCTATAGGAAAGCCTCTTAAGCCGACCTTAAGCTAGCGAATAACCAAGGAATACCCGTTCTGAGCACGTACCCCCTAGTCCACTTCCAGTCCAAGTCAACCCTATGAAGCGTTACCTGAACCCGTGACCCAGTCGATGCACCTATCTAACAGCCAACGAGTGCAATAGAATTGTATAGGAATACTGTGAGGGGACCCTCAAAATGGGGACTTGGTCAGAAATGCGGCTTTACTGAGGCAACTTAGTTAAGCCTAACTGTCCAGTCTAAGTATTCTTAACAGGATCAAGCAGCTTTGTGAGGCCTGCACGATACCTGAACAGAATAAACTACAAAACGCAGACTAGGCTGCACCCCCACGTTCCCGGTTTCCTAGTTCTCCAATTAGTAACCACGACCTACGTAGAACAATGGGATTTAGAATACCTGGCACTCCAACCCACAGACACTCTGCAGTACTTGGCACTCAAGCCCACTTGTACAGTATATGATATTGCTTACAGTATCACCTGTCAGCAAAATCTTTCCAAAATTCAACAACCAAAAAAATACACTTGTAAAAAAACCTCGAACTACAGCAAGACGAAAGCGAAAAAGCAGCGAAACCGGCTGAAGCAATGCTAGCAGTGAAACAGAGAGGGAGACAACCAGGACGCTGCCAAAGGAACGGTAGAGGCGATGGTAATGGGTTTCAGAAAGTTGGGGGCAAAGGGTGTATGGAGTGTACCTGTATTCCCACAAGAAACCAGATGAGCCCCCCTTTGATAGACAGTACGGTAACTCTACTCTAGAAAATCTATACTTATTTAGCTCAGTAGAACTTACTAGAAAGTAGAGGTGTAACTATAGCATTGTACTATCTAGAACATAACTACGTAAATAAAACAATGACGTGGAGCTCCACGTCAAATAAAAACATTGAAGGAAAATCAAATTTCTAAAATCATTCAAGACGATACAGTTTCTCTGTTACACCACTGTGTAATAGAGAACTGTAATAGCGACAGCGAACAAGTCTCTGTTACACAGTAGTGTAACAGAGAAATTGTTACAAATATATCTTCCAAGACTGAAAACACCCAACACTTTCCCCCTTTGGTACATGTGGAGGATATTGTCCCTCGCTTAGCAGAATGGAGGTGAATTACGGAAGGAATAGCCGGCTCTTGGCAGTAAAGTACCGTTTACTTTAGGGAATCTGCGCGGGGCCCGGAACTATTGCACTATTCGCAATAACCCCGTTTATCTGTTGCAAGGAGTTTTGGGCAATCTTAATGCCACAGCAAGCTGCTTCCTGATAACCTCCGCAGTAATGTACCTTAATTATTACCGTTTTCTCCCCCTCCCCCATTGCGCAGACGAGAAGTTGATGTCTGGATTGAGACCGATAGGAAGACCCATGGATCATTTGGGAAACGTATATATTCAACGGAAACGGCTTCTCTTGACGCAGCAGTCCGTTTTGTATGAGAAATACACATCAGGAACACTCTCAACGTTAATTTGGCAAGAGACCGGCGTGAGCTCCGTCGGTTTCAAGTTAGCACACGATAGATACCTTCCTGGTTATGAAATAACATAAAGGTTCAAAGCTGTTGATTCCTTCAAGCATCGTGCGCTGAAATTGTCACGCACCTGTTTCTCAAGTCTTAAGCAGGCGGCTCCCCACCTCTGTCCGTGGAACTTATCTTCTATGACCTAAAAGAACTGAGCATAGGGTTCACTATGTGGGAAGCTAAGGGTTGCGTTTATCGTAAGACTTCAGAGGGCTGAAAAAGAGAGGAAAATCATAACGAGTTGTACAATTTGGCAGAGAAGCGGGCGGCGGGTGGAAACCTGTCGCGCCTGCACCACTTGGAGACTAAACGCAAAGCGGGTAACGAAGTCGCGGAGCTCCTGTTGAGGGGAGGAGTCGCGACGCGAAGCCGCGAAGGAAGCAAGGCGGCGGAAAAACCCCACTCGACGGGGGAAAGACGGCTTCGGAAGCCGATCAAAAAATGTGCGTTTAAAGAGAGTGCCAATAACGCAAGGCATTCAGTCCCTGTTACAGTTGCAGACACATTGCAGTCGGATGATTCCGACCGGTGGAAAGTAACTATAGATGCCGAAATCCAACCAAGCACGGCAAGCACGGATAACGGTACCTCTACTTTAGTGAAGCGCCGCAGGGAGATCCGGAATCCGCCCAAACCACCTTGTTGAGCTTTTACAGGTCCCACCAGTTGTCAATGGTGGACGAAGCTTGCTAGCTGCTCTAACTAGTGTGGTCAACTTGCTAGCCAACGGGAAGGCCCCTGCGGCTATATCGGCATGGATCGCAGGTGCGCCGCTTACGGTACTCCTAAAACCAGACGGCGAAATCAGGCCGATCGCCGTGGGCGAGACCTTACGTCGCCTGGTGGGAAGATGTTTGCTGACTCGCATTTCCGAGAAGGATTCCCAATACTTTCGGCCACTACAGTTGGGAGTAGCAACGTCAGGAGGATCTGAGGCAGTTGTCCACGCTGTACGGCGACTTTATGAGGAGCATGGCGAATCGGCAGAGTATGCACTGTTAACCGTTGACCTTCAAAACGCATTCAACCTGGTCAGCCGAAGTGCGTTTTTGAAGGAGGTCGAGCAGAGGTTCCCAGAGCTCTTACCTTGGGTCAATTACACGTACGCGGCAAACCCGGGTCATCTGTGGTGTGGGGATGATATGCTCCGGAGCGTAGTAGGCGTGCAGCAAGGGGATCCCCTGGGTCCACTTTTATTCTCCCTTGTGCTGCAAAAAGTGACGCGGGAACTGAAAACCCGCCTGGAAAATGTGGGCAACGCCACAGGCAGGCCTTCTGCACTCTCGCAACTGTGGTACTTGGACGATGGGTACATAGTGGGCACCCACGAAGCCATTCGAACGGCACTAGAGTTCCTCTCTTCCGTGGAGGTGCGCGCTTTGGGTTTGCACCTCCGCATGGATAAGTGTGCCGTCTGGTGGCCAACCGCCCCCCCCACGTCTGTTCAGCAGTCCTTCCCAGCCGACCTTCGGCAGGACTATAGTGAAGGGACAAAAGTGCTCCGCGCCCCAATCGGATCGGACCTATTCGTGGAGGGGGAGTTCTCAAAGCATGTCGCTTCGCTGAAGCCTCTCCTCAGCGCTTTAGTAACCCTGGAGGACACTCAGGTAGCTCTCCATCTACTACGGACCTGCTTCGGCGTATGTCGCATTAACTACCTCCTACGTGTAGTTCCCCCTCATTCCACTGCTAAAGGGGCTGCGGAATTCGACTCCGCTGTTGAGGCTACACTGCGGGGGTTGATGGGCGGGGTTCTGGACAGCAATACTTTTCGGGAATTGCAACTCCCTGTAGCGCCCTTCAGCCCCCTCAAGCCGACTTTTGGCATTGGGCTTCGCTCTGCGAAGCTCAGTGCGGCGGCTGCGTTCCTTTCCTCCGTGTCCCTCACGCGTGCCCTTTGCTCTACCTTTCTGGCTGTGCTACCGAACACTGCTCTTCATTCATACAAATCCGCAGTTCGGGCGCACGACGACTGGAAGACACAAGTGGCACCCGAGAAGGTGGTCAATTTCACGGCTATCGACTCAGTGCAGAGGTTTGGGCAGGGGCAACTCGTCCGCCCAGTTGAGGAAAAGGCGTTTGATGCCATGCCGAAGGGAGATGAGAGGACTGTTGCATTCCGAGCCTCGTTGTCAGTGGAGGGTTGTGATAGGGGTAAATCGGCGGCGAAAGAGATCTTCAGAACCAATTACCCTGAGAAGGAGGTGTTGCGAGCGACAAAAGTGCTGCCGTGGTATTGTTGAACGAACAAAAGGGAGTGTATATAGAAGAGAGTTGAGGAAGCTACAAGCAAGTATAAAAGGGGCAGGGTCTACCACCGACGCTCTGCGACTAGCGTAAGAAAACGTTTTCTTGGGTCTGAAGTTGACTCTCAACTTCCTACTACTCGGGACTTGGCTTGAAGTTTTCTGCCAACTTGCTTGACCTCTCCATGAGGAAGCAGTTTACTCAGCTTATATAGACTTTTGGCTACCCCTAAAGTCCGAACAAAACTACAGAAGATACTAAGAAATGCATAAAAATACTTTGTGTGGACAATATACTCTAAGCAAAAGATACTTAAGAAACTAACAATTAATTTGGTCCTCTTATTTCCCATTCTCTAAATCAGATCCAAACAACTCCTCTAAAATATCCATGCTGTCCAAGCAGTCCCTATAAATATCTGCGAATGGCTCACAGCGCTCTATTTCCCCCTGGGAGATATCTAGACTACTAAAGATATCTCCATCCGGTTCCATCGTGGGCACAACTTGATCCATACTCTCTATTCCAGGCCCCACCAGTCCAACACTTTCCATGCCCCCTGTTCCCTCATTTTCCTCCTCCTCCTCTTCCTCCTCCTCATCCTCTTCCTCCTCATCCTCCTCATCCTATTATTCCTCCTCCTCATCTTCCTGAGCCTCGTACACTAGCTCATGGGCTAACCATTCCTCGAAGGACTCCCCGCTCTCCTCCTCGACCTTCTCAGCCGCTCCCGGACTTACCTCCCTCGCTTCTTCTTCTATGAAGAGACGGCGAACGAACTCGATGATTTGCTTCCTTGTTTGCCGCCGGATGTAGTCGTCGGCATCGGTTGGCCCGTAGGCAGCGAGACGAAGGCCATTGATGGGACTGGAAGGGCGGTTTTTGGAAATAGGGACAGAGGGGCGAAGGTTGTTCATTTTGATAGACGTTGGGGAACGGGAGGCAATGTGGGGTGCTTTGGGTGTCTGGGGGGAGAGGGGTGATGAGTAAAATGATCGGGGGCATTTGGAACTTAGAATAAAGGGGTTAAATAGGCTCTCAGAGCAGTTTCTATAGATTAGGAATAGGTAAAATAAATCTGCAAGGAATTTTGCAGTAGTGCATTTGCGCCCTTCTTCTCAAAAAAGGCGAATTTGGAGGAGGAGGTAAGCTAAAAGGGAAAAGGGACTTGATTCGGGGTCGATTCAGAGGGTTAAATACAGTATAAAAATATCTAGATAAAATGGAAGTAAATTTGGAAATGACGGTGGGAGAAGTTAGGGGCGGGATCGTTGTAGGTTGCTGGATTACACGAGGGGAGGACCATTTCCTGTATTACGTGAAGGGAGGACCATTTTTTGTATTACAGGTTGCAAGGACTGGCTGTCATGCCAACCGGCTCCGGGGTTGGGTACCTACATCCAGGGCCGCAATTACAAGACGTGGTTGCAGTTCTATTGCAGGGTGCCACTGTTTCCTCTAGCTTCGAAATGCCACAAAGGGGGATGCGCGACCCTCATGGATCAGTATGGTGACCACGCGCTGTGGTGTGCTTATGGATCCACACGCGGGTGGCGGTATGACTCGCAGACACGTTTGTTTGCTGCAGATCTCTCCAAAGCTGCCCGACACCCTGTCCTCGAGCCGCCACAACCCGGCCATGCAGTTCGCCCGGACATCAAGGCGCTTGGAGAGAACGAGGGCACAGACTACTATGACTGAACCGTTATCCATCCCCTGACCCCCGCCCGCCTTCCCTCCCTGGCGCGATGCCCACTCAAGCCCCTTAACCATGCTCGCCTGGGCAAGGACACTCGCTTTGCCGAGTTAATACGTTCCAAGGGTCCTGGGCATCGCTTCATTGCGCTTCCACTCTCCACGTTGGGGGGCTGGCACCCTTCCGCTCGGGACTTCGCCAACCGGGTTGCGACTGGCATTGCCGCACGGGCAGCCATTCCGATTGCTGATGCGCAGCGAACATTGTTCGCTCGTCACGCGGCGAGACTCGTCCAGAATAACGCCAGTTGTTTGTTGGAAGGAGTTATGGTGGTAGATCTTTATTTGTCGTGCAATGTCGCACAGAGGCGTGCGGAGGGTATTCATAAAGTAACTACGGATGCGGGCGGCGGGTAGAAACTTGTCGCGCCTGCATTATTTGGAGACTAAATGCAGAACGGGTAACGATGTCGCGGAGCTCCTGTTGAGGGGAGGAACCGCAACGAGAAGCAGCGAAGGAAGCAAGGCGGCGGAAAAAAGCCTTACCGTCGTCGCCCAAGGCGCCATAGATATCAATCCCGACGGGGGAGAGATGGATATCGTTTCGGTTGCAGTAAGTGCCGTAATGACGATGTTTCTCGCGCTCTGCGAGTGTCGCGGCGCCGGCAGTAACCGTACTTGGCGAAATGTGGCGGCGTGCGGAGGGGTGGGCAACAGTAACGGCGACGGCGATATCGGTACTGTGAAGCCCGTATGCAGCGGGTATGTAAATGTCCATTCGTAGCACGGGGGACTCCGAATTCCCAGATGAGTCGGGAACCTGGTGGAGGAGCGGATGTTCGACGAGGGCGACGATCCCAACTTCCTTGCAGTAGCGGGCGAGAACGTTGCGGAGGATGTGGTGACGACGATCATTCCGTCTTCGTATTTGCAGGTCAACGCGTGTTGACCACTTGGATCTAAGACGGGTGCGATGTCGGCCGAGCGGCGGGAGCAGACCGGACAGCTAGTAGATCCAGGGAATAGTGCGATGCCGAGACGTAGAGCCAGAGCGACTTTCCACGCAGAAGAGGACATGTACGTACCGCAGTGGGGGTGAGGAAGCGAAGAGAAAACAGACGATGCGGAGGATGTGCGCACGGAGAGGAGCCGTGCTCGGTGGTGGGCTGCCGCGGACGAGAACAAGCTATCGGACTTCGATAGCATGAGTTCAGTTGTGATCGCAGACTGGAGCCTTTCGCCGGGGACCGGCGATGAACAACGCTCGAAAAGAGCCGTAGCTGTAAGCGACGAAGACAGCTGCGGGTGGCGGGAGGATAAGAGCGAGATGGCAGGAGTTCTGAGCGCACTTAGGCCGCAACTTGAAATTGTGTACACAATGTATTCCAGGGAACCTTCGTTCTGAGGATATGTACAGTAAGTGGTTACCCTACTTACAGTAGTCCTAGTCTGCGATTGCTCTTAGCAGGAAAATTAAGTATACCAACCCATTCACGTAAACCCAATTCTCCCCCCACTTATTACGGCGCACGCCCTAGTTCCACCCCTTACTACGAAAGCTAGACGTTCACTGATCGAATAACCATTAGCATGGCTGTTGCTTTACAGGGGCTTCTGCATTGAGATGGGCTCTGAGGATGTGACGAGGAGCTGCCAACTGTAGGACTGAATGAATTCAACGAAACACTTTGTATTACATATGTGTATGTTAGTTTACGACATATATTTTCTGCTACTCCAAGAGCTGTATTTGTTTGATATCTTGAGTTCCAACTTGGGCCTAAATTTCTAAAGAGAAACCTTTTCAAATCTTCATTGCACATTCCAGTCCTGAGATTTAAAGCATGGTTCGATATTTAATAGTTTCACTATGGGGTTGATCATTCAACCCATTATGCCAAAGACCGCAGATAACCTACAATCATTCATGAACCGGACTGGTAGCTCCTTCACAACGCAATTTCTTCGTTTCCTCCGCCCCCCCTGATACGAATATTTTGTGCTAGGTTCCCCGGTTAAAAATGTGGAAACAGAACGGGTTCCCTACTGTAACCATAAGTTGCTCCGATCGGTCGCCAGCCGAGCCTAGGACCAATACGACAGGGGGACGATTCTGATGCAACGAAATGCCGCGTTGATGTTCACCTCCAACGCGTCCTGCTTGTCTACTGGACTATCAGCGACTTTGTAGTTAGTGGACACGCGCCGTTATTTGTATTGTAGATCTGGACACATGGTTTGGATGCAAATTCATAGGACTCATAACCTTTGCACCATTGGCAGTAAACCTACCTTATTCACCCCTGTAACTATAAAGTCGATACACGAAAACTAATTCTAGATTCAAGTAATTTAGCGCTTTATTCAGAGGACCATCCAAAAGAAGGTTTACTGCAGACCAGAATTGCAGAGCCAGACCCACTCGAAAACTCATTTTAAAGGCTTGGCCTCGATCCCCGAGCCTGTGCACGTTACTCTACATTAGCTCTCGCCATCTGCGTAACTCGCACCCATCCGAAACTGCTACCATAGACCCATCAGCTTCAGGTCGCTACCATCAACGGCATCCACACTGACGTTCTCATCTTCGGTTACAAGGCTTCTACTTCATCTGTTCAAGGAAAAGAGCCAGCGCTCCTGTAGATTTGCACCCATCGTGTAAGTACAAATGAAGTTTCAGAGTCGGTGCGCCCATCGTTACTGGTGTACGAAGGAGTTACTGCAAATGTGGATTTTAGCATCCGGGCTAGTATTGCATCGCATGTCAGGATATGCGCAGCGACTGTCTCCGAATGCTAACACCCTCAGTTGTCCGCGGACTGTTAACGTCTGCTTTGCATTCGAGGGGAGCGCCGCGATTTCTCCTATGGAGTTCAAGAACGCCCTCTGCGTTATCCGGAAAACAGTTCAGCAGGTAGATCGTTTGAGCATTGGAAGTACTTTCGCAGCCGTGCAGTATGGAATCTCCAATGATGTCATAAGTGGATGTACTTCAAACGGCAGGGCTTTCCTCTCTGCCCTCCGTTCCTCTACACAGTCAAGAGATACAGAAGCGTTTCTCACTGGTGGGCTAAACTTTTGTTTCAGTGAACTGCTGAGGAAGGATGCTGGGACTCGAGCGATTGTTATTTTGGGTTCTGGACAAAATACAATCGGCTCTGATCCTGTTGGTAGGGCTGATGAGTTCAGAACGGCTGGCGGAGGAGTGTTTACTGTTGGGGTGGGAAGAAACCTCGATGTACTGGCGCTGAGCAAGATAGCAGGTCCAAACGCAGACCAAAGGCTTTTAGTTCGAAGCAGCCGGAACCTTGCGCGCATATCCCGTGCCCTGACGAGAGCCCTTTGCCGCTGAAAACCACCCCTCTCGACTCCCCACCCAACACCCTGTCGAGCATCTTGAGGGTTCTCTAAGGTATCTCTACTAACACAGGAAATTTTGACGTCTGTAGTTACCGCTACTACCAGGCTGCGAAGATACATGTAATGGCGGAAGCGGGTTGAGCAGTAATTGTAAAAGAAAACAGGCGGTCACCAGAGTACAGCAATGTAACGCGCACCCGGTCGTGTCTATGTACTGTGTACGGCGCATCGTGCGATACGATGATAGCTACCAATTTACTCTGTACTTGCGAATAAGGGGGGGGGGAATTGGGGTGCTGTATTGGTTAGAGACTCAGGACGGCTATTTTCCGAAGACTATCGTAGGGGGGCAGGTCTGTGTATTAGAGAGTCTGAAAATGAGGCAAAGTAATGAGGTACGACCTCACAGTGCTAGTGTGAGGCCAGCCGTAAAGCATGCTGCGTTGGATGAAACCGACGCCGCAGCGTGTCTTTGCATAAGGAAAGATCGCACCCGGCCGAAGGTCTCCATTGTTGGATCACAGCCCAAAAGTTATGCCAAGTGTAACACGCAGCAACGTTGTTGTTGGAAGTCTACTGTAAGCCATACAAGCTGAACTTACAATGCCTGACTCAACCACAGACCGTTGTGCTCGACGAGTAGGCTTCCCCATATTGCGGCAAGAGCAAGTGGTTACTTTTTCTTTCTGAAGGCTGATGATTTTTTGTCTTGGACTTGCTCCGCTACTCGGTACACAAGCCGCTATGTAAACCTTTTGTAGCCCCTCTGCACTTTATGCAGAAGTTCAGTACATTGCGGTGCAGAGTTACAGTCACGGACAAAATGATAGCACATCCCTACGTTTAACCATTACAAGCGATTAGAACTTCATTTCAAATTGAAAATATGCTACAAGTACTTTTTTACTATACTAATCAGGCCAGTGAAAGAATTTTACATAATGGCAATTATTTTCTTATGGCCTCCTTTCCACCTTCTGGTAGATTGGAGTGCCATCCACAGCTTTCGACGCATCGTACGGTTTTGCAATTGGCTTGACAATGATACGATATGTACGCTCCGGTACAAATTTACTGGATACCAACCCACATATCTACCACAGTAAATTAACCCCCCATGTCTCATTTCTTATTTCTTTTTGGAAAAAGGCTACCTCTGGGGCGTTCATAAATATGGAGCACGAACACATTGTATTGAGTTTATGTAATCAAACTCTGCACTCAGTACTCATTTTTCTTCCCTTCCCTGTCCAGGACCTGCTAAATCGGGGTTTTCGGTCTTTGAACAAGCTTCTGAAGATATTCAGGAGCAATTTTGTTCCATTCAACCAGTAAAGTATTCTTAAGCTCCTCCATGTCCTTAAACTGCAGCCTATTTGACAAAACATTGCGGACAAGCAGCCTCTAAACATTCTCTAAAGGATTTAAGTCCGAGCTCCTCGCAGGCTACACCACCACTTTAATATTCGTCTCCTTTAATCACACTTTCGTTAACTTAGCTGAATGAGTTGAGGCATTGTATTGCTGAATTTCTCGTATAAATGATTTTGATTATCAAGTGAAATGGCAGGAAGTAGTCCTGTAGAGTGCATGTATACATTTCAGCGCTCTCATTGCTGTAGAAACAGCCAATTCTGACTTTCCCGCCTCAGAAAATGCCGCACATACCATCACTGAGCCACAGACATTTTCCTTTTGGACAAAATGACCTCAGCGCCGTTCAAACCATTTCATTACTATTGGAACCCGTCAAGCCTATCCATGGAAACTTCATTTATCCGAAAAAATAACAATGACCCAATACTTAGGTCAGAAGGGGGCATGATCCGCTGCCCGTCGAGGACGGTTTACTATATGGGCGGATGTGAGAGGAGGACACCGCTTAACTTTCCGAAACTTCAGTGATGGCGTCTTTGACAGTATACGCTGAGTTGTACGGTTTGAAATGGTGATTGAGAGGGCCTTGTGTAAATCTTTTGTAATAATATTTCCGTTGTAGGCCTCCCTAACAATGCCTCTCTCTATGGCAAAACTGAATTTTTGTGGCCTTGTGGGCGACTTTTTTCCCCACATAACTCCGGATTCTTCACAAACAGGCCTTTCCGGACCATTTCAGCTTCAATTTGATGGAACAAACACTCCACTTGGCCTCTGTGAAGGCTAAAATATGTCCTTTCACTTTTTGCGTAAGTTGGCGACCCAACCAACCCTTAATCGCAGCGGTCATCATCGGAATCCATCGATTGACCTCTCCAGTGTATTTGAAGATCCAATTATACCGTTATAATCGTTTTTTTGGTGCAATTTCTGTCTTTTCGTTGAATGTTCCATCATTATTACCGCCCTTAAGGAAGTTTTTTTTCAAAAAAAAATAAAAAAGTAATAGCCATTATGTAAAATTCTTACACTTGCCAGATTGTTATAGCAAATAAATATTTCTAGTATATTTTCAATTTAAAAAGGCATTCCAATCACTCGTAATGTTTAAACATGAAGGTATGCCATCATTTTCTTCAGGACTGCAGGCCTCCATAAAAATTAAATATAAAGGTTACAGGAACACTGTACTAAATTAATACCAAAAAAGTATCTTGTCACTCCCGCTGAACTGTAGTAGCTGCTGCGATGTCACAACAATACGTATGTTAGCTGCGCTGGCACTATCAAAAGCCCTTTTTCCATAGCATTTGTGGCTAGTATGTCGACGTGCCTAGCCACGCCGGTCAGCACCGCAATGCGTCGCGTTTTTACCCTGCAGGGGGTATATCGTCAATAGGATCAGTCAGGAACTATCATGCGTGGTGATAAACTCTTGATACATACTTCCTGAACTTCGACACTTTCGTGGCGTTCAAAGATGTCAAGGGGTTTTGATATCAGAAAAATTGGCACAGGAAAAAGTATTACAGCGCTGACTGCTTGCATGTAGCGCTGGCTCAGTCGGCATGGTGAGCTGGCCCAGTTCGCATGCTGCGCTGGGTGCGCTGGAACTGTATTATCAAAATTTTTTCAACTAAATATAGAGGGATCCCGTGCACTGTACCGTAGCGGTGCTGCGCTTGTACGGTATAGATACTGCTGGGCTGATATAAATTTCGGGAGTTTTAAACTGTATATAATTAAGTAAGAGAGTACTCCCAGAGCCACCTGGCATGGAGCTGAATAACGATAATTTTAGTGATCTAGATATTACAATTGGGACCACGGGAAGCTGTGAACTGCTCGAATGAATATATTTAGACTGTATGGGTAGCATTGTTATTTTGCAATAATTTCTTGTTTCTGATGTTGAGGATGATGTTTATGAGAAGTGCATGTAGAAATTTATCTTGGAAGTATCTTATCGCTGATTTCTATCGTTCACATGAAATTTATCCATTTTATGGCATCCGATATGGGTACCCGATGCTTTATGATTATCCACACATCCATTTAAGCTGAATAAATCGCTTCCTCCTTGAGAGGCAAAAAATGGGAGGCAACTTCAAGTTTCAAATAGTTAGGAAGTTTAGATTCAGCTTCACGCTCAAGAGCCTTTCTTTTACGCTGGTCATAGAGCATAAGCGTGAGATATTGCTTCTTCTATACTCAACTACAGACCTCTGAACTGTTGTCCTTAGCTACTTTTTTCTGTTCTCTCAACTTAGGGATTTAGGGGTTTATCCCTATCAGTGTCCCAATGCAAGAACTACATTTTCCATGGAATTTTGCTTGCGTTTTATACATGGGTTTCCTCTAAGTTATCTCCTGATCGTATACAAGGAAAGTTCGAACTGCTTAAACATTTAAAAGTCCGTTCCAATTCCCCTTTCTATCCTAAGCTGCAATTATTTCCAAAACTGCGACAAAAATGACTTAATATTCACAGCAAAGCCCCGTTTCACAAAGTAATCCATTTTTCGAAAATATACTGCTTGGCTTTGCCAGGCACAGCTCTCATTCATTTCCGTTGCTTCGTACGTACAATAGCATCTTACAATACAGTATTAAAGTTATCTTTTTCTCCTAAAATCATGAAGTTTCTTCATTCGGTTGACAGTAATCTTAGGAACCCTGTTGTATTCGTGATTTCTCACAAATTCCGTTGTTTACAAATTCCATTGTTTACCTTGCCGCAACTGGAGGCCGAATTTTCGCTTTGACGCTTGAGCCCGAACGAAATCCTCCCTTTTCCTGAGATTTGGGTCTGCTGAAGCGTGCTTTGTGGCATTTTGTTAGAATACACCACATGCAACGAGGGAAGTCGGGGTGTTGGTCGTTTGGTGTCGGGTACATGAGACTTGCGGGATCAAGCTCCGTCTTTCGTGCATAGTGCCTAACTGCGTTTCCGTTGGTACTGCGCACCGATGCGCAGTTGAAAAAGTTTTGCAGGAGTGGTGAAACGCCGTTTAGGTCGGATGCGTAGCACTCATGGTATAGTGTTAAAAGTGTCCCGCATTTAGTATTTTCCAAAAGAATCATACGTACGGGTATCACCCGTGCAATTTTGTACTTTTTATGTGCCATTGCGGTACCTTTCGACTTATGTAAGAGAAAATGAGTATAATCTATCATCAGTTTAGAGTTAACCAGAAATGAACTGCTACAATCGCGCGGATCAGCCTGGAACAATATACCCAATGCAGACAAGATGCCTGTACTATGACGTCAATTTAACATACAGTGAACCTGATAGCACAAGAAGCTGTCACAGAGGGTTGATTCAGTTGGATGATCACTGATAATATATGAAGATCCTCACCGTGAATGGAATATGCCAAGAGATGCTTTGTTGCTTCAACTGAAAGTTCGTTGATATCTAATACCACTCTTTGATGCATCATCAGGGCAGATTGAACGAGTCTTCACTAGCGTAGTTCGCTGCTGTTGGTATTTTTTGCGTGCAGCGGCTTTGTGAATAGATTAACAAGCATCTGCTCTGTCGAAAAATAATTCAAGTGCATATTCCCAGCATCAACCATGTCACGAAAAAAATAGTACCGAGTACCTACGTGCTTGGATCGCCTTTCTGAGTTTGCCCAGTCTATAGCCCCTGAGTTATCCTCGAAGGCAGTCACTGATCCATCCTGAAATGTCCCAAGTTTCTCTAAAAGTCCCTTCACCCATCCTGATTCCTTAAAATATTCCGAAACGGCGATTTAATCGGAATCACTAGAAGAGATGGCAACAATGGTCTGCTTCTTGGAGGCCCACACTACTGGTGTCACATCGATGAGTAACACCTGTCCACTTGTAGATTTCCGTTCAGACCTGTCACCGGCCCAGTCAGGGTCAGAAAACACTGTCGGTTCAACTGATTCTCTGAGCACATCACCTTTGAAAATAATTCCATACTCTAAAGTTTCCTTCAAATACCTGAAGATACGCTTCACACTGACCCATTCAGATGTCGTAGGACTCGAAGACTTCTTTGGCAGCAACCCTACTGCGAGAACAATGTCTGGCTGAGTCCTCGTATACAGATAAAGAAAACTGCCAATCGCCTCCTTAAACGATGTCTGATCGAATGGCTCCTCATCGGGTGTAGTCGACTTCAAATCACTTGGAGCGCTTGGTGTTGGGCAAGGTTTGGATTCATACATGCCAAAACTGCGAATAACCTGGTGTAAATAGTTTCTCTGGCTGAGAAACATTCCATTCTCGTCTCGCTTGAATTCCACTCCGAGGAATGTTCCAACCTTACCACAGTCCCGGATCTGGAATTTTTCTGAAATTCACTGCTTAGCGACCAGTACTGTCCCCATATACGGTGCCATGCCTAAAACTTCATCCAAATAGATCAGCAGATACAATCTTTTACCGTCTATTTAACGATAGAAAATGCAACTATCTGACTTGAACTGCGAGAAACCTTGAGCTCGCCAGAACTGCGAGAAACCCATGTTAGATACTGCTTTTGTAAATGTAGCATTCCAAATCCTAGGAGCTCTTTTGAGTCCATACTGGGCTTCGATGAGGCGCAGTTCTTCGCTTTCCTGTAGTCCGACATCTATCCTGGGCGGAGGACGAATAAATTTGTATTCTATATCTTCAAGCTCTCCGTTAAAAAACGCTGATGTCAGGTCAAGTTGGTGGATTTCGTATTCCAGCAACAGCCCGACTGCTAGTGCAATCCAAATACTCGAAAAATCAATGACTAGGTTATACAACTCATTTTCGTACCCCTGTTGAAACCCCTTTACAACCAAGCAGGCTTTGTATCTGCCCAGGGTTCCATCGTCCTTGAACTTCTTACTGAATACCATCTTACTGTCCAGTACTCGTTCACCCTTCGGGAGCTTCACTAAAGTAGAGGTACCGTTATCCGTGCTTGCCGTGCTTGGTTGGATTTCGGCATCTATAGTTACTTTCCACCGGTCGGAATCATCCGACTGCAATGTGTCTGCAACTGTAACAGGGACTGAATGCCTTGCGTTATTGGCACTCTCTTTAAACGCACATTTTTTGATCGGCTTCCGAAGCCGTCTTTCCCCCGTCGAGTGGGGTTTTTCCGCCGCCTTGCTTCCTTCGCGGCTTCGCGTCGCGACTCCTCCCCTCAACAGGAGCTCCGCGACTTCGTTACCCGCTTTGCGTTTAGTCTCCAAGTGGTGCAGGCGCGACAGGTTTCCACCCGCCGCCCGCTTCTCTGCCAAATTGTACAACTCGTTATGATTTTCCCCTCTTTTTCAGCCCTCTGAAGTCTTACGATAAACGCAACCCTTAGCTTCCCACATAGTGAACCCTATGCTCAGTTCTTTTAGGTCATAGAAGATAAGTTCCACGGACAGAGGTGGGGAGCCGCCTGCTTAAGACTTGAGAAACAGGTGCGTGACAATTTCAGCGCACGATGCTTGAAGGAATCAACAGCTTTGAACCTTTATGTTATTTCATAACCAGGAAGGTATCTATCGTGTGCTAACTTGAAACCGACGGAGCTCACGCCGGCTCTTGCCAAATTAACGTTGAGAGTGTTCCTGATGTGTATTTCTCATACAAAACGGACTGCTGCGTCAAGAGAAGCCGTTTCCGTTGAATATATACGTTTCCCAAATGATCCATGGGTCTTCCTATCGGTCTCAATCCAGACATCAACTTCTCGCCTGCGCAATGGGGGAGGGGGAGAAAACGGTAATAATTAACGTACATTACTGCGGAGGTTATCAGGAAGCAGCTTGCTGTGGCATTAAGATTGCCCAAAACTCCTTGCAACAGATAAACGGGGTTATTGCGAATAGTGCAATAGTTCCGGGCCCGCGCAGATTCCCTAAAGTAAACGGTACTTTACTGCCAAGAGCCGGCTATTCCTTCCGTAATTCACCTCCATTCTGCTAAGCGAGGGACAATATCCTCCACATGTACCAAAGGGGGAAAGTGTTGGGTGTTTTCAGTCTTGGAAGATATATTTGTAACAATTTCTCTGTTACACTACTGTGTAACAGAGACTTGTTCGCTGTCGCTATTACAGTTCTCTATTACACAGTGGTGTAACAGAGAAACTGTATCGTCTTGAATGATTTTAGAAATTTGATTTTCCTTCAATGTTTTTATTTGACGTGGAGCTCCACGTCATTGTTTTATTTACGTAGTTATGTTCTAGATAGTACAATGCTATAGTTACACCTCTACTTTCTAGTAAGTTCTACTGAGCTAAATAAGTATAGATTTTCTAGAGTAGAGTTACCGTACTGTCTATCAAAGGGGGGGCTCATCTGGTTTCTTGTGGGAATACAGGTACACTCCATACACCCTTTGCCCCCAACTTTCTGAAACCCATTACCATCGCCTCTACCGTTCCTTTGGCAGCGTCCTGGTTGTCTCCCTCTCTGTTTCACTGCTAGCATTGCTTCAGCCGGTTTCGCTGCTTTTTCGCTTTCGTCTTGCTGTAGTTCGAGGTTTTTTTACAAGTGTATTTTTTTGGTTGTTGAATTTTGGAAAGATTTTGCTGACAGGTGATACTGTAAGCAATATCATATACTGTACAAGTGGGCTTGAGTGCCAAGTACTGCAGAGTGTCTGTGGGTTGGAGTGCCAGGTATTCTAAATCCCATTGTTCTACGTAGGTCGTGGTTACTAATTGGAGAACTAGGAAACCGGGAACGTGGGGGTGCAGCCTAGTCTGCGTTTTGTAGTTTATTCTGTTCAGGTATCGTGCAGGCCTCACAAAGCTGCTTGATCCTGTTAAGAATACTTAGACTGGACAGTTAGGCTTAACTAAGTTGCCTCAGTAAAGCCGCATTTCTGACCAAGTCCCCATTTTGAGGGTCCCCTCACAGTATTCCTATACAATTCTATTGCACTCGTTGGCTGTTAGATAGGTGCATCGACTGGGTCACGGGTTCAGGTAACGCTTCATAGGGTTGACTTGGACTGGAAGTGGACTAGGGGGTACGTGCTCAGAACGGGTATTCCTTGGTTATTCGCTAGCTTAAGGTCGGCTTAAGAGGCTTTCCTATAGAGTAAGGACACCGATTGCAGTCTACATAATAGATTGGTGCGGATATCCCGAACGGATTGATGAGTCACACCGGAGTGTAGGTGTGATCAAAGCTGCTGGTGAGTCACTCTCTCCACGGGTAGGGAGCCAACCTGTCGTTCAGGAACAGATCCCTCGCGGATTTCAACTTCAAGTGCTTGTATTCAAGTTTAGGTGTTGGTGTAAGGCTCTAAGTAAGAGGTGTGTTGAAAATGTCTTTCTTCAAACCAAATAAGCCTGTGCTGTTCTGCGGAACGCCTGATGCGTTAATGGTTCGGTCAGAGTTGCATTCAGTCGAAAAGTACCTGAGTCTTATTCAGGTGGGCCATGAAGAAGTCATCAGTGCCCAGAATGCTATCGAATTTGCTTCGACATTCATGACCAGAACTGCCGTAAACTGGTGGTATACAGTTGTGTTCTGTAATACTGTTCCGCCTACATGGGAAGCTTTCAAACTCCTGGTTGAGGCATAGTTTGTCCCCCAGGACGGTTTCATTCGAGCTCGCGACAAGTTTACCAAGATCCGCCAGAAAACGAGTGTGGCAGCGTACCTCTAGGAGTTCAGGAACTTGGTTATCAATATTCCCGGTATCAGTGAGTCGGAAAAACTGGCGCGGTTCTGTGAAGGTCTGAAACCCCAATTCTGTTGGAGGTTCGTAAAGGAGACCCATCCAAGTTTGAAGCTGCGACTACCATTGCTCTTAATGTTGATGGAGAATTTTACAGTGCAGATTTATTCACTGGCAGAGGTTCATTTCAAAACAATCGAAATGCCTCAGGTCCTATGCTGATGGGGATAGGAAACCTGGAACGTAAAAACGATGGGTAGCGTCAGAAATACTTGATGGAGAACCGATACTTTACGTGCCAGAAGGTGGGGTATAGAACTTGGAAACACAGAACAGGAAACGGTAATAATGGTAACACAGGGGTAGTACTCGCTTATTGGCGAAAAATACACGGGCAAAGCGCAGTAATGATTTGAATTGCTTTGAGTCGGAAAACTAGTTGGTCCACCAGACTTGGTGAACACTCAGATGAGACCAGTAGTGAGTGTGAACAGATGTCCTAATGAGCAGAGTGAAACTGCTGTGGACATCACCGAAGCTAAATTCTCAGAGGACATGGAAAAGTAGAGAATCTCCGAAGCCGAGTCTAATGGAATCACGTCTAGTCATGATGAAAGCGTCTCCACTGATGGATCTTTACTAGTGGAGCCTTTGGTAGTACTTGAATAGACAGAATGGAATAACAGTCAAAGTGCTAAAGGACGATGGGTGCAATACAAACGTGGTTTCAGCCGAGTTTCTGAAGCAAAATAGGAACTTGTTTGAGATTCGGCGTGAACGAGTCATTGTTTGCCATTCACAGAAGGGAGTTACTGAGGAATTATCTGAGATCATTTCCAACGGAACTATTAAGTTAGGCGAACATACATATACTTCTAGTTGGGCAGTGTCCAAAACCAGGTATGATGTTCTGTTGGGAATTCCGTGGCATGTTGCCCACAATCTACGTGTTTGGTATCGAAAAAGGATTGTGATGGTGAAAGATGCTTCCATTCCAGTGATTGATCCAGATGACGAAAACCGTGTTGATTTGTATAATTTGGGAGTGAAGAAATTTAGACGAATGCTGAGGCATGGGGGTAACTTCGAAGTATTTCAGTTACTTGAAATTCACAGTATGAGAGGAGTGACAGATTCAAAGTTTGATGGAAGACTGAGCAGATTACTGGATAATTTTAAAGAGGTCTTTCAGGATGAATTGCCAAGAGGTCTTCCTCCGATTCGATAAGTTGATCATGAGATCAAAGTGGAGGAAGGAGCGAAGGCACCTCATTGACCTTTATTCCAGCTGTCCCTATCCGAACGTAGGGCAGCAAAAGAGCAAGTCGAGTCTTTTTTGAGGAAATGGAAGATAAAGTCTAGAAAATCGCCATATGGAGCACCGCTTTTCTTTGTGAAAGAAAATAATGGAAAACTTAGAGGTGTTGTCGATTATCGCGCTTTGAATCACATCACTGAAAAGAAAAATGCTCCACTCCCTCTTTCTGATGAAATGTTCGATCGACTTGGAGATGCGAGATTTTTCTCCAGGCTTGATCTGAAAACGGGATTCCATCTGATAAGGCTGAAACCAGAGGAAATCGAAAGGACTGCGTTCAATACAAAGTATGGGCAATTTGAATATCTCATTATGCCAGTCGGACTTTGCAACGCTCCTGCTATGTTCTAAACTTTGATGATCCAGATCTTCTATGATTGCATCGATGTCTTCTTGGTTTTCTACATGGATGATCTTCTTATATTCGGTAAGAATGAGGAAGAACATTACGAACATATGGAAATTGTATTAAAGAGACTTAAGTATCACAAGCTGTACATCTCTCCGAAGAAATACTGTTTCTTTCAGACTGAGCTGGATTTTTGGGGTTTAATAGTCCGGAAGGACGACACTAGTGTCAATCCTGGGAAGGTCTAAGTCCTATAAACTTGGCCGAAACCTGAATCTCTTACGGAGTTGAGAAGTTTCTTATGTGTAATACAGTTTTTCCGCAGGTTCATTCCGAAGTTCTCTGCAATTTCTGCACCTCTCACAGATCTGACAAGGAAAGGTCGAGGTATATGTAAATGGGATCAACAGTGTGATAAGGTTTTCCAGAAGCTGAGGAACGGGATGAAATTGGCTCCAACCTTAGTCGTTCCTAGTTAGAAAAATCCATTTCGTGGTCATGTAGATGCTTCAGAGCTTTCTGTCGGTGTAATTTTAACAAAGTTGAATGATAATGGAAGGGATCGTGAAATTTCTTTCTATTCAAAGAAACTTTCACTAACTGAGTCGGACTACACCGCAAATGACAGAGAGCTTCTGGGTTTGATTAATTTTCTGGGAAGATTCAGGTGCTATCTTGAAAATTCTGAATTTGAGATTTTCACGGATAACCAGGTGCTTAAGAGCTTCTTCACGAAACTGAAACTGAGTCGGAAAGAATCACGTTGGTCGGAAACTGTCGTTAACTTCGGAATATTTCCCATCACACTGAATCCTGGTAGAATTTTCGTCTTTGGAGACGCACTTTTCACAGCTCCGCACGTGACGAGAGGAGACTGTGACGTCTCAGCGAATGATGTTGAAGTTCTCAACCTTGATATTGATCTGATCAATGGTGTTTATCAGATCATTTCTCGGTATGATGAGGACCAGATTTTTTGTCCAGTGGTAAAAGCCATGGAAGGAGAGTGGCCAGAGGATACGGTTGAGAAGCAAGAACTTGAAAGAATTCTGCCGATTTTCTGAGAATATGGCCCGAGGCTGTTTTACGATGGAAAGTTGTGGCTACCAAGAAGCCCGGTTTCGGATATTTTGCAAATTGCTCACGACTCGAAAGTTGGTGGATATTTTAAATTTGCGAGGACACTGTACAGATTATACAACTTCCATTGGAAACATAAAAGCCGGGATGTTCGAAAGTATTGTGAAAGATGTCTCACATATCAGCAGTATAAGGGCTCTAATCAAAAAAAGTTGACCGATCCAATGTCACTGGAATTGCCTTACCGCAGATGGGTATCATTAACTACAGATTTAATTGTGAGGTTACCCCTGACGATGAGCAGTCATGATGCGATCACGACTTGGGTTGATCGACTTACTCGTCAAGTCCATTTTCTGAAATCTAAAACATCAGATACTGCTGAGGACACGACTCGAGACTTCTTCGCAAAAATCTTCAAGAACAACGGTTTGCCGGACGATGTGACCTCAGATACGGACAGCAAGTTCATGTCAAAGTTTTGGAAGACACTGATGAGTCTTTGTGGGTGAAATTAAGAATTTCTACAAGTAGACACCCACAAAAAGATGGGGCTTCCGAGATTATGACTAGGATGATCGAGAACTATCTCCGTTGCTATTGCTCATATCATCAGGATGACTGGGATGAACTGCTTCCTTCTGCAGAATTTGCATACAGCTCGGCTGTGAGCGATGATATGGGTATGTCACCATTTGAGTTGGACTTGGGATAGACACCTAAATCCCCATTGGACTTCTTGGCTAGCCGCAGCATACCTCTTCAGAGTCTGGAAAAATTTCGTACCAATCTCAAGGTCTCTCTTGAGGATGCGCAATTTGCCTACAAAATGGCAAAAGCTCGGCAACCTGCATATGCTTCAAAGGCGATACAACGTTCCAGATTATAAAGTCGGTTCAAAGCTATGGATCAATCGTTCGTTGTTTACTGATGTATATTCTAGGTCTCAGGATTCTAAAAAGCTTGGTGCGCGCAGATATGGACCATTTGTGGTTAAGGGGCTAATTGGTAAGAATGTTTCCCGACTGGATTTCCCTGTTCATCTAAAAATACATCCAGTCATTAATATCATTCACACCACACCACATTTGGAGCATCCCAATGGCATTGCTTTACCCATTACTTCTGCACCTGCACCGCTTGAACTGCGTGATGGACCAGAACAGGAAGTTGAGGTTATCTTGGATCACAAAAAAGATTAGACGCGGTTTCAAGTTCTTGGTTTTGATGCGTGGAATGCCACGTCATGTAGTAAAGGGGCAACCGACAAAGGACTTTGTTGATGGTACGAAAGATAGATCTGCTGAAGTAACAGAAGCTTTCCAAGAGTATATTCGGAACCGTAATACTCCCGCAGTATAATTGAAGAGGACGTCAATAGTCCGGAGGAGGGAATAGTGTAACAATATCTCTGCTACACCACTGTGTAACAGAGACTTGTTCGCTGTCGCTATTACAGTTCTCTATTACACAGTGGTGTAACAGAGAAACTGTATCGTCTTGAATGATTTTAGAAATTTGATTTTCCTTCAATGTTTTTATTTGACGTGGAGCTCCACGTCATTGTTTTATTTACGTAGTTATGTTCTAGATAGTACAATGCTATAGTTACACCTCTACTTTCTAGTAAGTTCTACTGAGCTAAATAAGTAAAGGTTTTCTAGAGTAGAGTTACCGTACTGTCTATCAAAGGGGGGGCTCATCTGGTTTCTTGTGGGAATACAGGTACACTCCATACACCCTTTGCCCCCAACTTTCTGAAACCCATTACCATCGCCTTTGCTGTTCCTTTAGCAGCGCCCTGGCTGCCTCCCTCTCTGTTTCGATATTCGATCTAACCTAAAGTTCTCCCGACAATCACAATCGGCTCAAGAAGGTGTGCCGACACAGGTATGAAGGAGGAACTACGCTCAGTAAAAGGCCACCTTCAGAGTAGCCATCAAGCAGGTCGCACTGGGCATGAATTACTGCTGCACCGTCCCTTTGCATCGAACCCCTCCGAACCGTTCCGTACGTCTCCATTGCCCTCACGGCCCCGTTCCTTGCCACGTCATATACTGTAACACTGCGCATGCATTCATATGCCAACCTCCAAGAGTGAAGATTAGCACAGGCACGAGCCTACCTCTGGTGGAAGTCGCGAAAAATATTAACGTCCTCCCTGCTTTGCATTTCGCGCCGCATAGGACATCGGGTTGAAGGTCCTCATGTACCAATGCAGTAGGACCATTGATCATTGCTTTTCAGACCTGTATTAGAAACATTGGGTGCACGTGGCCAACGTGGACCACACGGTTAGCTCTTAGCTCGCAATATTGTCGGATCCTGCAACAGACACTAGTCACACTAATGCCACAAAGTTGCCCCCTAAACTGAAATATCTCAAGCGCTGTATACTCATGTGGCCTCACTTCAAGAAATGATATTCCTTTCCAAATAATTAATTACCCAAAATCCCCCCGCTGCCTGTATACCTTTGTTAACCCTATGCTGGTTCGTGTAATTTTAGCATACGCACTTTAATCTTTACACATACAGTACAGTACAGTACGTACAGTACAGTACTATAGCTGACCTCGAAAACTCCCCGGCTCATGAGGCCCTCTGAGGCCCTCTGAAGTGTCGTACTAAATTCCACTATTTCCCCTGTGATATTTATATAAAGGTCCTAGTTTCTCTGCCTGTGCAGTGAGGGCGACCACTTACTGCAGATCAAATAATCTTCGAAGAGTAAAACACCTAAACGTTTTCCCCTGCACAGCACTGTATACTGCACGTACAGTACAGACTTCAAATTTCACCAAGGAAACATTACATTACCCCCTTGACCAAATTGCAATATGCAAGGGGGGGGAAATTGGGGTGTTTTAATGCTCGAAAAATAGGTTAGCGTATGATTTAATTAATTTATGAATACCCTCCGCACGCCTCTGTGCGACATTATACAACCCATAAAGATTTACCACCACAGCCTATGTTCCAAAGCGCATCAAATAATTGGTACAAGTGGTCGGTATGGAGGAACCAAGAAAACGGGGGGAGGAATTTAGGGGATTTAAGAAAACGGAATTAATCCAGTTTAAAGTCGCTAGAAGTCTGACGCGAGACCAGCCAGCAGGCAGGCCGCGTGCAAGTGCACATCCTCTCCTATCCCACCGTTTGGACCGCATTGAATTTAACTATCCAACGGCCTTGAAATGACCACTCCGCCTGGTAACCATCATATTCGGCGCCAGCTTCAGCGACCAGCCAGTATAATACAAGCCGCAAGAGATGCACGTATCAACAGTCACCATTTCTCAACGGACACTGGGACCGCGAACATTGAGTGATTCGAGGACCCTGGTAGCAAGCTTGGGATAATGGGTTGACTTTTTCACTGATTGCTTGATAGAGAAAGGCTGTAGACTTTTAGCGATGGAAACGCTCGAATAACAGCACTGAGCTGCATATCACAGGGCCTCCTAGAGTGTCGAAAAGGTCAGATGTTTTACTGTTGGAGAATATACGAGTAAGGTGCCGACAGCCATTCTTGGAGAACCGACATCTGAAACATCCCTGAACACAACAGATTTTTTATTTGGAAGAATTGCACCTCCCGAGTATTCTCCTCTGTATATAAGATGAGCAATCGCTTCCAGGTCACGACCGAGTGCAAGTTTCCAAAGCCATCAAGAGTTACCGTGCAATTCACTCGCCTCACCTCAAGCGTTACTGTACTTCTTTCAGAGCACTACTTGCAGCTTCACATTCCGACAATGATAAACGCGTTCGTGGCTTTCGCTGTCTCTCTGGTGGGCCTTGCTGCTCACGCCACCGCCGCCGCCGTTGACCGTGTTCCGTTCGTAAGCAGACTGTCGTCCACTGCGCAGGACGAGATTCGACGCAAGGTTGCCGCCGTCGGCGGCTGCAACGCAAATGTTTGCTTTGCCATCGATGGAAGTGGGGCCATTCCCGCTGCTGAGTTTGAGGCCGAAAAATTTTTTGTGCTCGATGTCGTTAGCGTCCTGGTTGATGACCCCGTAGAGTTGGCCGCGGTCCAATATGCAACTTCTGTCAGAACCATCAGCAGGCTCACTGCTGATGATATATCGTTCATTTTGGCTATAAAACACGAAAAACAGCTTGGGGGGAGAATCCTTCGTTGTGGGTGGTATCAATGCTTGCTTTAGTAATCTGTTCCGGAGGGTGGGAGAGCCTATCAAAATTGTCTTGCTCGGCGACGGCAACAGCACCATTGGCTCGTCCGCCACAGCTAGGGCTGACCTGTTCCGCCACTTCGGGGGGAGAAATTTGTACTGTTGAAGCCGGTAATGCGAGTCATGGCGGGATGCTTGCGATAGCAGGCGGCAACAGGGATCGAGTATTCAGGGTTAACGATTTTCTCGGTGCCATCGGCATTGACAAGCTTGTGGAGAGTCTGGTTCTCCAAATCTGCAAAAAATAAGGATACGCTACCTTTATGCAACTTGTCCGCACAGAGGAAGACGAAAAAAGCTGCAGAGAGAACTAACGAAAAACTCAATTGGGAGGGGTCCTAAAATTGTTGCCGCAACCAGTTTGCCTGCAACTTTAAAGTGCTACGTGATGAGATAGCATTGACAGAGAAACGGGTTACATTTTGAAAGCGATTAAAGTGGTATGTCTACACAAATTATTGGGTTCAGTTGATTTCTTTGCAAGCTTATACCGGGGGGAATGGGGGGTTAATTTACTGTGGTAGATATGTGGGTGCCCAATAAATTTGTACGGGAGCGTAGATATCGTATCATGGTCAAGCCAATTGTGAAACCGTACAATGCGTCGAAAACTGTAGATGGCACTCCAATCTACCAGAAGGTGGAAGGGAGGTCAGCTTACACGTAATTGTGCTAAATCCCTTACGAAACAACTGGCCTTACTTCCAAACCTGACCCTGCTTTCCATTGCACATTCATACATCAGTCATAAACAAATCAACAACCTATTTCCCAAATATGAAACTACCAAAACTTTTTCCCCCCACTGCATGTGGTACTCTGAGTATATACTCTAGTAGAGTATCTACTCTAAGGGTAGGTGGTAGGCACTGGCTTCTTGAGTTTCAGTCCATGTTAACGTCGTAGGAACTGAGATAGGGGCGTCTATTAATTCTGGGAAGATGATTTATATGTGCCCTTGATCAGTTCCGGGGATGAGAGTGGACCCCTGATTAGGCAGCTAAGACGGAAGAGAGATCTTTACTCAAAATGGAACAGAAATACGTCACCGGACGTCCTGGCGAAGTAGTCGTCTGGTAGCAGTTATAGTATAATGCTGTACCAAAGAGCTCGATAGAGGTAAGCTGATCAGGCTAATTGTAAGCTCACATATATTATACTGGATTCCTGGCGGAACGACAGGCCTCACTTCGGAAAATGAGCCTACAATTCAAATATTGCGTTATCCAAACTTATTCCCCAGTAAAAGTGGTTGACTAACGGTGCTATGACTTATGCAATACACAGGAAGGTCGTAGTTTGCTATATTACGACGTAGTTATTGCATGTGATACTTGATGAGCAATAAACCTTTACCCACTCGAAAATTCCTAACGGTATGGGACCAGCATTGAGCGCAGTACAATATCTAATTTTACAATATATTTTACAGTATCTGAACTAGAGAGATATTTTTAAATTTGGATGATTGTGGCAAATTTATGCTTTGATTTTTTTATTTTATGACTCGCTGGCATTAATAGACATCGGTACATGTAAATGTTCTGGATTCGAAGAGTGACCTCAGAAAACCTATACTTTGGGCACATAAGTTACACCCCTTGCTGATGAGTAACGGGCATTGGCATGGCGGCTAGATATTTATCTTGAATAAATATCCTCTACTAGTCATTTTTGTCCGTTCACTTCCGTTGAGTGAAATTTATGGTACTTATTATGGTTGTTCGAGACTTCAGAGCTATCCTTAAAGTCTACATAGGCAGATAAAACTGCTCCCTCTTGGCGCTAAGAAGTCAAGCAAGTTGGGAGACAACTCTAAGTACAGACCAAAGTAGCCCAGAAGTTGAAAGTGAACTTATTTCCTGAGAAGGCTTCCTTCAACGCTAACCCTTGAGCATTGGTGGTAAACCCTGTCCATTATACAATGCCTTGTAGCCTCTCCGTCGCCCTCATTGTCAATTTCTTCTCGTTCCCACAACCATACTTCGGAAGCACTCTTAGTTTTTCCAACACCTCCATCTTGAGAAAAATGGCTCTGAAAATATAATATTCGATTTATTTATCCGTATCATGCGAGTAATACCCGGCACTTCCTTCGGTTCTCTGTGTGCTAGTCAATAAAATTAAAGGGATCACTTCAGATCCGACGAAGTCATTTGAAATCCGCTTCTGTTGTGATAGCTTGCGAATTTCTAATGTGCAAAACACGGGTAACGTATAGTTTGCCGAGACCAAGTCGATAGTAATCAAACAAAGACATAAATAAAAACTCCCTTCAGGTATCCTCTTCAAATCTGATTATCTATTTTTAGTACGATGTCATTCGATCCGGGCTCGATAAGATTCTTGAGTACCTCTTTTGACATCTACTTGGTCAACCTATCTTCAACACTACTGTGTTTTTGACCCAAAAATACCCGAAATAATTCTGTCGCGGAAATGTTCTGTGGCAGGGGCAATGTTTAACATCTTACGCTTTATATATATACATAAACCCTGGATATAATATCGAATTGACTCTTGATTTCCCTGAAAAATAAACTGGGATTGATTACTTAGAATTCCTCTTCAGCTTTTGTGGGACGGAGATCTCTTCGTCGACCATATTACTTAGCGCAATGGCTGCAACGGACGTTGCGAGTCTAATCACTCTTTTATAATTTAAATAGTTTGACGTAGATCAGTGCATCATTTACGCTTCTATCTCCAAAGGAAAAAACGTCCATACTTATGAAGGAACATAAGATTTACTACCAAAATAGTAGAGTGATAATCCCATAATATTTGGAGACTTCAGGTCGAGCTTTGGCACCTTCATATTGAATCTGAGGTAAATTCTTCGGATATGCTACAACGTATTGTATTTTTGAAAGCAAGCGTCGTCGTGTCTTACCGTTTGAATACGAATCCCATACTGTATTCGCGGGTAAATACTGCGCTGGTGCGAAACACGTGCTATACTCCCGCTAGAGGCGCACTGTATTCGGCCAGAGTCACACTGTAGTCGCCCAGCACCATCGTGTACTTTAGCAACGCAGCATTGTAGTTGTGCTAGTGAGGTCTTCAATTCCTGCTACACGTGAAAGGAAACCATTGATATTTTGAATTATTTAGCTTGACTTAATTAATTTCACGTCATGATTGGCGCGCTGGGTGCATGTATTATTGCGCGTTCATCGCTTACCGAAGTTTCTCTGCGGGCATCACAACGGTCAAGGCGCGAATAATTATGTAACTTTATGAATACGAAATGAATGAGTAGTATACTCTGCAGCGCTGGCGGGAGGAACACAAAAGCAGTGGAAAATGCGATAGAAATATTCCACCTTAGCAGGTACTGGAAAAAGGAGCGGGTGCATTGCGGCAGTAAAAATACCAAGGGAGTCACAACCTTTTATACCGCAGGTCCGCCCATTAATTCCACGCTAATTCGCTGAGTTGAAGTCAAAAAGGCGCTGGATGACTTAATACTTATTCAGTCATCTGAACAACGACGCCTGCAAATGGATTACTTGATTCATTTTTAATCCTACAAATAAAAAGCGAATTAAATTATCTCTTTGATTCTCAAACACGCTTTCAGCGATCTTTGCTAGTTGGAATATTTACAACGAAAATTACTGTCCGTAGTTGGACTACCATTCAAGTTTCGCATAGATCAATCTTAAAATTTTTTCAATGATTCATCCTAAGGTAGGCGCTACAGCTTCATCAAATTGAAGTTTTGATTGAGGAAAAAAATTATATTCACGTTTTGGTACGAAGTAAAACCTTTTTATTCTGAACGAAGAGGAACAGCATCGCCCATCTCGAATCAATCTTTCGTTCGCTCCGATATTTCTTTGAATTCATTTTCCAACAACTTAGCAAGTCTTCCAACTAGTTTCGACTAAATCATTTTAGTATATTTTCTGTGAAGAGATAATACAACGCAAGTTCCTCCCAAAATGGGCCCATATTGAGTTACATATGATGATACGTGTCTACCGCATCATTGCAGAGATCAACTGCATCGCGCAGTCCATAAAGAGGAAAAAGAATTTGAAGGAATCGTGTAAGGTCTATCCCTAACTCAGGAACTGTCTTCATAAGAACCACTGACTTTTCAGTGGCTCGGAACATGTCAGGTATCGCAACTTGATTTTTGCCTACAAGTATCCAATCTAAAAGTGGTTTCAAGTGCAAGTGACAAGTTTACAGAAAGTTGCTGAGTTTAGATGAGGAATGAAACTTAATATCCTTTTACTTAACTTCAAGCCCTCCAATGATATATCTGATTTATTTTTAATCTTTCCATCGATTACCGACTTGACAGATAAAATAAAAAACAGCGAAAAAATTTCGCTATGTACATATTTCTTCTTTAGGATAAACTTAAATGTACCGCATTCCAGCAGTGAGGTTAGTACGATTCTCCTTTCTTTCTGCATATTTGCACTTTCAGCATGTATATGTTGCTCTTCAGAAGTTTCCGTATACATAATACCAACAGCATGCGTAGTTTTAAACAGAGCCAAATCACTGTCATGACCTGTCATGACAGGACTAACTTCGAAGCTCAGAATTGAAACGAGGTTTCAACTGTGCCACATAAAATTTTCTTACTGGAATATGTGGCTGAACTACGACAAGTACTAGTTTTCTGTGATACTCCAAGCATTAATACTCCAAAGGGAACCGTAATTCTCCGCTGCAGTTATTAAATTCCTTTTTTCGCCTAAAAAGTCCCTGTCTCCCCTTCAATATCTGAGATTGCACGCAGGAAGTAGTACATGGCGGAGAGAACGTCGCAGTTTCAGGTCAGAGGTTTTTTATTCCAATCTCTATACGAGCGATTTGGTCGATTTATGCCCATTCCACCAATTTTGAGCGATAGAAGTTTGGATCAAGTGTTTCTAATTTCTGCATATACTCTCCGAATACCAGTACGATGGTACAATTATTCCTAGACCGAGAGTATCAGTATTTGCATTCTAGACACAAGTAAAAGAAAATAGTCTATTCAAATTTCGTAGACCGGCCTTAATCTGGCCGAATGTGGTTAAGAGTAATCAGGATGTATTTTCCTTTAGACAAGATTTTGATTGGATTTTACTCCTTTTTTCAACAGAAAAGTCAAAAATAAATGCTAACATTACCAACTTCTTGCGAAATTGTAAATCTGGATAATTGAGTATCTTTTTCGGAAGCCCCAGTATGCCTTTGCCTGACACTCGAAACATTTCATCCAAATGTACTTCCCTGAATCTCTTGGAGGGAACGCGCAGCATTGGATCTTCTTATTGCATGTTAAGACCTTTAAAATATCTCACAAGCAATGTACATGATATCAACGATAGCAAATTTTGTGAATTAAACGTTTCATGCTCTAAATATAGCCCTAAAACGTGCTGGGGTATGATAAAAATATTCTAAAGGATCATATCGATTACTCTTTTCTTGTAAGATTTTCGGAATTCTCGCCGTGGATTCATAAGGGTATGGTATTGATTAGTTCGAATAAATATCTTGCTGTAGTATGAAGGAGCTGTCTATGTAATTTAGGCAACTCTTATCGCGTGAACTGGATATCTTCGGATGCAAAGATCTAGACAGGAAGGTGCGAGCTTTTAGAATTGACCATTGGCAGAGGGGAAAATGGGGGTTTAATTTACTCTGATAGATATGTCGGTTGGTAAGCAGTAAATTTGTACCGGAGCGTAGATGCCATCCGGTAATATATTTATTGTTTCTTCCATCGCTGACTCCTGAAATTCGTTTCAATAGCCTATTGGACAGTGTTCAATAGGTATCAGACGCAGTGTTCATAACTTCTAGCCCAAGAAGTGCTGTAATATCAGCATCAACGATGTAAAATGTAACAATTATACTCGGAACTCCAAGTGTAACATCAATGGGTATAACTAATCTGCCTAGTGACCTGTTTGTATCAACTGCGAAACGTAATCCATTCCTCGATGTTAATTTCCCCTTATATTGAATTTCTAATGCATGACGTATTCTGCTCAAATTATTTTGGTCCACTGCTGATGATAGTTTCTCTGTATCGCTAAACTTGTTAAAGTGATACCTATGATGTTTTCAAAACGCAATCCTCTAATATGCACATCAGCCATACTTAAAAAGCCAAGAAAACTCTCCTGGGACTGCTTTCTTCCTTTCTTCGGCGACGCGGAATCGCAGGCCGTGCCTGATGTTTCTTCGTGCCCCTCTGTCTGTAAGACTAGAATACTAAATGGAACATATGTTATTTTTCGAAGAATGAGCAATAAATGACAAAAAGCTGTATCTGAAAAAAAGATCTCCCCATATTATATCGATCGTTAGTTTGAGTTGTTGTTATCCGCTAAGTGACTATAAAAATCTGCAATTTAAATGCTTTTCTTGACGTTCTCGCCGTTTTTTGGGTCAATGCTATATCCATGGCCAATCTTTTCGCTTCTTAGTTGTTTCAGCAAAAATATGCCCAGATAATCGATCTCTCTATACGGCAGTGGATATTAGCAGTAAGTAATTCTGTTGTGCAGTGATACTTCTGGTTTCATTTTTCCCCATCTTGAACGAGCTCATTTCTATGTAGGGCTTCGTCAGCCTTTTTAGCGAAAAGAGAGTAAAATTAAAAGCAGAATAACTGGCAAGAGTTTTTTCTGCCCTCTCATTATTTATTCTCCTTTTAGTTGCATTCCTGAAGTTTTGCTGGTATTTACAAGGTTGAGAAAATGTCCCATCTAGTGAGTTGCCCAATCTGTTCCGAAATTACGATATTCACGACTGAGCTGATTCCATCTTCGCAGATTTTGCACCCATTCGTGAATTTTGGTCACAAATCGTATTTAAGTAGTTCTAGGAGATTGAAATTTGAACAGGGCTCTTATACCACTATTGATACTCCATGAATTCTTTTCATAAAAATTCAGCCTTGTGAGAATCCATGTCGAACTGGCGAGGAAACTGCGTAGTTTGGTCTATGATGTATATAACTGGCTTGGTGAGCCCATTGGACACATAATCTGTTCGTTTATTATTCAAAAATATCATTTCAAGTGAACGTCACAATCCTCGCAAAGCAAGTTAGATTTTATTCTGACATACTTTATTGATTAGTAATTGTGTTGTGGTATATTGATTGTTGTACTATCTAGCATCTTGCCTAACCACGCCTAGGATAAATGAAGTGAATGGTAATACTGGGATCTCGGGTGCCAGCGTTGGATTATGACACTGGGTTCTGGTTGTCGGAAATGAATTGCTGGTACGGATTGTGAACTGAGAAGTTAAAAAATACTACCGAGAACATAGGTTTGAGGGTACTGGAGGAAGAATTCAGATCTGGCACCAATGTTTTTCGTAGGCTTTGCCAAGTTCCTGTTCCGGGCAGCGTGAGGGGCAGAAAAAAGTAAAAATCAAAAACAACTTAGACTAAGCTGAACAAAACAGCCCGAGGGAGCAATTTCAATTCCCATGAAGTGATACATCGCAAAGACCTCCAGGCCCCTACTGTATCACGAGGATAAATGGTATGAGACGAAAGGTTTTGAGTGGTCCCTTTACATGAATCTTTCTAGCAATTTATATATATATCGAAGTGATTACGTGCTTAATAGCACTATATTTTATTGTACCTGTACAGATCCTCATGAGAAAACAAAGAGCCACACAAGTAATAATATGAACAAAGCAGTCACGTTTCGGAGAGGCCGGTAGTTTGTACTCTCTAGCAAACAGTCCGTACAATTGAAGTTTCACATTGATGTATTGTGAAATTTGTTGTGAAATTTCCTTCGTAAACTTGCCCTCTTCCCTAATTTGCTCCATTTAGTTGACCTTGAAGGAGTCATTAATTAAATCCTCACCATAGTGACCACTACCTCTGGTGAATACTTGGTTTGCATAATTAGCTCGTTTATTGTGGTTATGATCCATAGTGCTGTCTTTTACTTGATCACAAGCATGTGTAACGCCAAAAGGAGAAAAGAATGCAAAAGGGAATATATCAAACGTGCAGTGTATGTTTAAAGTTGTCGCCGCAGACGTGTTTCTCTGTAGTAAATGGATTTAAAGCGGCCTCTGCTCCGAATTAATGTCACCAATGGTGGTCTCAGCATCCCTGATAATAGGGAAAAGATTGTATACTGCACTATTTTACTTGCACTCTACCCTGAGCAAAACAAAAATCACAATTTACGAAACAGAAGGGCCGAAAACAGATCAGGTCAAAATTTCATTCCTATCAGGGTACTAAGTCTTCATGATTGACAAAAAAAACTTAAATATGCCCAAATATGCACAGTTTGGCAGCACAAAAGATTTTTAAAAGAAAAAGTATACATAGGGACGTATTTATCGATAAATATACTCTGCAGAGCGGGTAGAAGCTCTTCTTGGATTATTTTTAACACGAAAAAGGCACCAGGTTCCAGAAAAATCCCCAGATGTTGCACTAGAGGCCAAATATAGAAGCACGTAAAGAGCTCTTATGCGTCTTTAGCGGATTAATGACCTGAAAACGAAAAGAAGTGCTTCCAGAGAGTTTTATATCATGCACATGATACGTTCACTCCTGTGCTTGAACTGGGCTTGAAAATTTGGCTGCATATTTCAGTTGTGTCCCAAGAAAGCAATTTAAGGTAGAGCAAGAGGCAAGACTGAATGAGATTGAAAAGGCTTTGACGAGACCCGAATAACATCGAGATTGAATTTTAATTCACTGAGATGATGTGTTATGGAAAGAAAGCACAGTCAAGCTTAGTGGCCAAAAATGATGTAGGTAGGCGAGGCAGTAAAATTTGCTCTACTTGAGTGAGTGAAATATGCCGAGATGCAAATAGAAGTGCGGTTTTAGATGAGTGAGATGCAGTACAAACCTCTAGATGATGGCAGTCCTTGTGCGAAGAATAAGCCCAGTAGTAACCTTTCTGTACACAGTATCCCACCATTAGCCTTCAAACACGGCATGAGCACTGTAGAGAGGCACCAGTGCAACATGAGAACTGTAACGAGACATAAGTGCAACTATCGCATTGTAATCTTACACCGATGCAACGTGTCAAGAGTACAGAGCCAATTAGACGGAGTCCCTACTACGGATACCTGGCCCACTCCTAGATACACTTCAGGCAAGACGAATCAGTAAGTACCTTGCGCTATCTCGCCAAGTAGATCAATGAAACTCTGCCATGATGGGCAGAGTTCTCAGCCTCACCTTTATATGCTCGGTAAACCCTCAGAACCTTGTGGTACTACGCCCCTATGACCGTTCTTCTTGAATACCATTGAATTTAGTATTGTCTGCTTACCATTCATTTTCACTCTCGTCTTGAATGCTTCTCTGTATAAGGCATGATCAAGTGTTCAGGTCTTCTTATCGGAGGCTTCAACCATAAGCTCGACTATCGTACACCTTTTTTACCCCATAAGCCCACATTCCATAGACTTGACGAGCAGGTGAGCCCACAATTACCTGACATGCAGGATTGTGGCACAACCCGTCCGAAAAAGTCGTGCTTCTTTGGTAGTTTCAGTTTAATTGACCCTATTGTGACTTATGTTTGATGTAAATCATTATTGGTAGTTGATATTGGATGTGTCAAAAATTTCGTGGCGTTTTACATGCCTTAAGACATCTCATTACTGAGAATAACATACATTCGCTCAATTTCTCTGCCGAAAATCTACCCAGTTATGTTTTTTGTGTTTCATTCTCTAGCTAGGGCAATATTTAACGTCTCCAGGAAGTAACGTATGCTTTAAGTGTGAAACGGAAGTCCAAGTTGTAGACCATAAATGACCTGTGTCTTTCGGATGTAAGGAAAATCAAAACACGAAAAAAAACAGTTTAATGAAATAAAAAAACACATAAAGAGCTCCACATAAATGATAATGTTTTATTATTGATGTTGCTCCTTAGTAGCTCTCCAGATTTTCATCTCATACTATCGTTGAAAACAGTTTATATGAAAATCCGGATCATGAATACAGAAATTTCAGTCTGAGCTCAACTGATTCTGGTACTTAGGCACAGAATCACAACAAGAAACCGACTCCAACGCTGGATCGTTGACAATTTGTGAGAAATCACAGCACAGTAGTATTTTGTTTACTATCGTTCAAACCATGTCAACGTTACACTTCTCGGGATGGTAGTCAAGACGGCTCCCCATACTCTTCGATATCACATTGCTTTAATAGTTTTCATACATAATATATATGTGCCGCATTGAATTGTTCTACTGTAAAGTATCATACATGACCTGCCTAGATTGGATCGTGAGACTTATTTCTTGGGTGTCAGTGGCAACTTGAAAGATCGAGGTAGTTAGCAATGGGAATGACTGGTTGGTATGGATTGTTAGCCGAATAGCCACTGAATACCACAATGTAATTTGATTTGAAGAGATTGGAAGGAGATCTAGACTTTTGCACGGATATTTTACTTCAGGAGTCCAAAAATTCGATCCATGTGGGTAACAGACAGAACAAATTCACGCAAGCAATATAACCAACACTCACTTGAGCCACACCATCCCGAGGGAGCTCGTGCAATTACTTGAAAGCCTCACGTCGCAGAGTCCTTGAGCTCCCAACTGTGTCACGACATTTGCCAACAACATCTTGTGCGATTCCAGTTGTCTGGATTTCAAAACTATTGTTGCCTGAAAGGAACCCTCAACAGCAGAATATATTTAGTGGTTGTTTAGTATGACTCAGAAGCATGCGGAGGGTATTCATAAATTAAATGCGAATGCAGCGGCGAGTGAAAACCTGCCGCGCCTGCATCACTTGGAGACTAAAGGCAAAATGGGTAACGAAGTCGTCAAGCTCCTGTTGAGAGGAGGAGATGCGACGGGAAGCAGCGACGGAAGCAAAGTTGCGGAAAAAACCCTACCCGATGTCGCCCAAGGCGCCATAGAGTTCAATCCCAAAAAGGGGAGAGAAGGATATCGTTTTGGTCGCAGTAAGTGCCGTAAAGAAGATGTTTCTCGCGCTATGTGAGTGTGGCGGCAGTTCCTACGGTAACAGTTCTTGGCGGTATGTGGCGGCGACCGGATGAGTGGGCAGCAATAACGTCGACCGTGGTATCTGTAATGTGAAGCCTGTAGGCAGCGGAAATGTAGATATCAATTCGTAACGCTGGGGACTCCGAATGCAAATACAGAGTGGGAACCTGGTAGAACAGCGGATGATTGACGAGGGTGACGATCCCAACTTCGTTACGGAAGCGGGCGAGAAAGTTGCGGAGGACGTGATGTCGACGAGTCATTCCGTCTTCGTATTTGCAGGTCAAATCGTGCTGGCCGCTTGGATCTGAGGCGGGTGCGACGTCGGCCGAGCGCCGAGAGCAGAAAATACACCAAGTATATCCAGTGATTCGCGCGATGCCGATACAGAGAGTCAAAACGACGTTCCACGCAGAGGAGAACATGTACGTACCGCAATGGGGGTGAGGAAGAAAATAGAAAACAGAGGAGGAGAAATATCTACCCACGGAGAGGAGCCGTGCTCGGTCGGTTGCTGCTGTGGACAAGAACACACTGTCAGACTTCGATAGAATGAGTTCAGTTGTGATCGAAGACTGGAGTCATTCACCAGGGACCGGCGAAGAAAAACGCTTGAAAAGGGCCATAGCTGTAAGTGAGTAACACAGCTGCGGGTGACGGGATGATAAGAGCGAGGAAGCAGAACGAGGGATTTCTTCCAGGTGGCGTTTGTCGGAAAGGGTCAGCAGGTCGAAGATAAGTCCAAAAAATCAATTACACCTGCTGCATAAGTAGCCTCGGTAATGTCCGAAATTTGCAGTTCAAAAAGAGATGAACATGGAAGAGGATTGAGAGGCTACAACGTAGTATAAAAGTCCGTTTCTACCCAATATGCTCAGGGGCTAGCGTTGAATAAATTTTTCTTAGGGCAGAAGTTGACTTTCAACCTTCCAGATTACTTGGTTGTGCACTTGAAATTGCCTTCTAACTTGCTTGACCTCTCGCAGAAAAAGCAGTTTACTCAGCTTATAGAGACTTTATGGATAATCTTTAAACCTCGGAGACGCATAACAAATGCCAAAAAATGCAACAAAACAATTCATGTGAACGATAAAGATCAGCGAAAAGAGACTTATAAGAAAAATATGCACATATACTCCTCACAATTGTCACCGTCAAGATCAAAAAAATCCTGTAAAATATCCATGCTACCTATGCAGTCCAAAAAATTTCCTTCGCGTTGTTCAAAGCATTATGTGGCCTGCAACTGCGATATACGGACCAATAGAAATATACTTATTCAGCTCTATTACCTATTCCTCTAGGCATAACATCCTACCTCCTTGGATACAGTTTCAAACTCCCGAAATTTGTAGCGCCTGAACAGTTCCTACTGATACCAGCGCAGCACTGCTACTGCACAAAGCACAGCATCCTTCTAAAAATAATTGAAAATAAATTTGATAAGACAGTCCCACCTAAGCCAGCGCAGCACGCCAACTCAGCTAGCGCATCATGCCAGCATTCTAATTTGTTTTAAATTAGCCAACTTTTCTGACGTCGGACAAACTTTTTTATGATGACTGAAATTGGAGCTGCTCAAAAGGGACTACTGGCTGACCTCGAAAGAAAAAATAATCTAATAGAGGCTATTAAATATACACATCTGCAGAAAATTTCCGAAAAGTATCAGGCACAATACACAACAACCTCTTCGCTGCACTTAAGTTGCGGAGCCTACAAATACTCTTAGAGGAACGAGAAGCACGACAAGTAGTAAGTACTGTAGTCATAAATGCCATTGCTTCCAATACATCTCTTAACACCACTGTCAGTACTGCGGCCAGTGAGAGAACAAACAAGAAAAGGCTGTATGTCCTAAAACCTCAGTGTGCTGGGGATTCCACTGAGTGTTTCACCTTTGCTGTTGCAGTGCAGCTACTGGAGATCGCAATGCACGTGAAAATGAAACAAGGTTAGAATGTGAGAAAAGAAAAAATTTGTCAGAAGAAAGGAACCCAAGGACTCCCTGAAGAAAAAAGGTCGTTGCCGTATTATAACGGCGCAATACTGCACTACAGGATCTTGAACGTGAAAGAGCTGGTCAATTTCGAGGGAAGGCAGAGGATATCCAATCAAGCAGAAAAGTCTTGATGTCGACATGGAAGCCTTCAACAGCAGCCCATATTCTCGATATTACTAATATCTACCTCTCTGACATAGCACTGGAAGTGGCTGCTATCGCTAGAGAATAATCATGAAGGTGAAGAATAGCTATGAAAATCTGTCCTAAAATTACCCCTTTCCCGATCTATTGGGGTAATTATCGAGTTGGGTAATCTTAACCAAGCTTTTTAGAGAAAGTTAAAAGGTATTATTGGTCACCATGCATGACATACCGTGCCAAAAATGACCATATCTTTCAAATATTGAAGCACTTCATATTATCTCCGTTTCCGAGTTTCATCCCATGCGCAAAGAAAGGCCTATTTATCCAATTGCGACTTTTCTGGCCATCATTCGTCGTAGAAGACACTGAGGTTGGTACCATACACTTCTTAAATGTTTAACATATCCAACGAAACGCAATTTGCGCAGTCATTTTTTCCTTAGCTGTTTGAAGGAGAGTTATTAGTGACACTAAACTTGATTAAACATGAGATTCATTAACAGTATCACGGCGTATAACATATCACAGTTTTTTTGTAGATTAAAAGTTCAGAACGTACTTCGAAAGAGATTGTGGAGACAGAAGGGCTAGATGAGTCTATTAAGAATCAGATTATTTCCATGAGTTGGTTAGGGTATCAGACTCCCACTCCAAATTCTGTTGTGAATTGAGGTATACCCATTATGAATTGGTCTTAAAAGTTGCGTTACAGTCTGTTTTACTCGAAAATTCCATTGAAGTGGGGCGTAGTAGCACCAGTAGGATATCTGGTAACTGAGTCCATGATGTGAAAATTATCCAACACTTCCACAAAGAAGTGATCCAAACGGTTCAATTCATTAAATCCGCGGGATAGAGGAATTATAGATACTACACGCCCACGATATAATATTTGTTGTACTAATAATGTTGTAACATGTTGTTGATAGATATAAATTTTCCATACGGCCTGAGATTTGTTTAAATCTATTTCTGGGAAAATGTATTTCTGGGAAGTGAAGGCCGTTCCAATCGCAGAAGCCCGTATAGAGCGCCCCGGGTATACTAGCACGGGGACTAGGAAGGCGTTTGGAGACCGTGAAATACAATTGAGACAAAAATAATTGCGTCAGACGATTATTCATTACAATTTCTCGTTGCAATAAATTCTCCTGCAATGCTTGCATATTCTCGTTGAACGCATAGATACCAGACAACAGCCGTGCAGATAAAGAAGGGGGCGTTGTATAATGTACAGAGCCATATGCCGGGGGTGGACTGGGGATGGCACCTCAAATTCAAGTCACATGGCTACGGATTTAGCTCTGCCGCACAGGAACTCTCTTGAAGGTAGTGGTACTTGCACTACTAGACCACAATAAAGTCGGGGGAATGGATTTAGTAAATGGGTTTGGTTTACTGTGAGGTTGGTTTAATGCGAGTAGTGCGATGGTTCGGGGTCCCACGGGCCCCCACGAAGATTCCATAAAGTAAACGGTACTGTACTGTACAGTACTTCCAAGAGTCCGCCACACCTTCCGCAATTCACTTCTATTCTGCTAAGCGAGGTACAATATCTTCCACATGTACCAATGCATTAGGACCATTGATCACTGCTTTAGAGAACGGGGGGAATGATGGGGCACTCGAAATGACAGATGAGTAAACTATTGTTGTTTACTTTTTCGTCTGAAACTTATAGCTTTTACAGAACTGTATTAGAAACATTGGGTGCACGTGGACAACGTGCACCACCCGGTTAGCTCTTACCAAGCAATATTGTCGGATACTGCAGCGGACACCCGTCACACTAAGAGAAAGAAGTTTAATGCGTTCAGTATCTACTAGGGACTGCGCACGTCCTAACTATACGGTTAAGATCTAACCAGATGTACTTCGTCGTCAATGCGCATCGGGGCTCGCGACAGGATAGCTTCAGCGATGGATGACCAGAGGGTGCAACTCAGTCGCTGGTAGATACGGCGGCGGACAACGCCGACTGTCGAGTGACACTTGGACGCGATCCGCGGAACTAACTCCTCGATAAATGCAATTGTTCCAGGGGAAGGGGCACCTAGGGAATCAAACGCCAGAGGTCGGAACGTGAAGTTCGGCTTGTAAGGCGCAGAAGATGGGCCAGTTGAGGGAGCGGGGAGGCGTTGGGCGATGTTGCGTTCCAGTGTTGTGACCTTGTCGCGGACTGCCAGTTCAGCAGCGCCTCCGGCGACCTGGGTCGCCTTGGTGCGAACTGCGGCCTTAAGCGGTGAGACGACAGTGATGTCACAGGAAATGGGGCGCAACGTTGTGCCTTCCGGGGTTGGGGGTGGTTGTACAAGGATATCAGCGGGCCGGAGCTCAGTGTCCGGGACGAGGAACGGAACCTCGTGCCGAGTATCCAGACCCGCGGCGCGGATAACGTGTGTCGCAATCGCCTTACAGAGCGAGTTATGGCGGTGACGACGGCCGAAACCAGGGCAGCAGATGTCGGCGGCGTGATCCCCGAGGTTGTCCGAGGGGTGGTCACAGTGGTGGCAGTTGAGGGCCATGGAGTCATCATACACTGGCAGTCCGAGGTGACGGCGGAGCATGGTCTGCCAGTGTGTGGTGTGGACCTTCGTAGCTGCCGTGGGGTGAGCGAAGAGAAACGCCGCAGCCCCGCTGCGGCGGAACGCTAAGCCACGGATGCGATGTCGAATGTCGGCGTCGCTGTGGGCGGTCGGGTTTGGGGCATTCGCCCAGGAGTCGTCGTGCCAATGTGCTCTTGCCCGCGCCTCTTGCTGCACCCGTTTGAGAACGGTTAGATAAAGTTGTCCCCTAAACTGAAATATCTCAAGCACTGTATGCTCATGTGGCCTCACTTCAAGAAATGACATCCCTCAGGGAACAGCTGACCATATTTTTCATGCAATAAAAACACCCCAAATTTTTCCCAGAAATTACATTACTTTCCGAATAATAAATTACCCAAAAGGCCCCCCCGCCTGTATACTTTTGTTGACCCTATGCTGATTTGTGTCCTTTTAGCATACGCTGCACGATTTCGTCCGACAAATCCAACATGACCCGTTTGCCACCGACCTAGGCCCCTTTGAACCCGCCTCCCTTGCCGCCATGACCGTCAACCTGCAATCTCATCTAAATCGGGCGCAGCAAGAAGCCAGGGCAAGGGGGTTTTGGGAGGATGAACTATGGAAGAGAGTGCCACATCCTAGCTGCCACTCCGACACGTCCACACGTCGCCGGATTCGAGGCTTGGCCTTCCGTAACACCGGTGCGGCGGCCTTCCTATGGGCCCACCCCACCGCCGCGACAAAGGTGTCATCAGCACACTGGAGCATCATGCTGCGCAGGCACCTCGATCTCCCAGTCTACACAGACTCGGTGCCATTGAAATGGCACCACTGCCAGCAGGACATGGATGTCCACGGTGACCATGCTGCCGACCGCTGCGTCTCTGAGTTCGGGCGCATTCACCGCCACAACTCCGTTTGCAATGTGTTCGCGTGGCACGTGTTCCGCGCCTTCAGCCTTGACTACGAGTTCGAAGCTGAGAATCTCCTCCCTGGGACGGACTACAGGCCTGCTGACATTCTCCTCGTGCATCCCCCCCGTGACACCGAAGTTGTACTACCACACCGACCCATTGCATGTGACGTCGCCGTCACATCACCGTTCAAGCAGACCTGTATCTCCAAAGCGACGCAAGTTGCCGGTGGAGCTGCCGCCCTCATGCACCATCGCAAGATACAGGACCTACAGCACAAGCTGTCAAGGCGCCTGGTCCCCCCATCTCTGCCCTCCCGCGACCCAGGTTTCCGATTCCAGCCTCTGGTTTTCGACTCCCTCGGTGCCCCTTCTCCGGATACCGCATTATTTATCGAAGAGTTTGTGCCACATATTGCCACGAAATGCTACGCCTCGGACGCTACGATTCGCACACGCATCTACCAGCGTATCAGTTGCACTTTGTGGTCGTCGGTGGCTATGGCCATCATATCGCGGGCCCCACTGCACGTGACCGATTTGGTACATCCAGTTAGCTCTTAACTGAATAGTCGATCAGTCGGTGTACACTCAAGATAAGTTAAAAGAGTAAAAGAATTGAATTGAATTAATCTTTACACATTTGTACATGTACTGTAGCTGACCTCGAAAACTCGCCAGTGCACAGGGCCCTCTGAGGTGTCGCAGTTAATAATTCAACTAATTCCCCTGTGATATTTAAATAGAGGTCCTGCAGTAGTTTCTCTGCCTGTGCAGTGTGGGCGACCACTTACTGTAGATCAAATAATCTTCGAAGAGTAAAACACCTAAACGTTTTCCACTGCTCAGCACTGTACAGTACACTGCACGTACAGTACAAACTTAAATTTCACCAAGGAAACAACGTTATTCAGTGAACTCGTTGAACCGAATAGTCTTTCGCCCTGAATGTTTGAAGAGGATTCGGCCGCTCTGGAGCAGATGAAGCAAGCGAGAGGTATCAGGAAAAATATGGGGGAACTCTTCTGGCTTAAAGCCTGACGGCGGAAAAGTTACCTGGTTGTGGCATTGTTAAATATGCGGTGATCGTTCGATTCTCTGAACTGCTGCTGTACAGCGGTTATGGGCGCGGGGCGCTTCGTCCGGGGATGGATCTCTAATGAGTGTAACGAGAAAGCTCCTTGTCTGCAGCACCTAACTATGGAGTACGTCGTTGCGCCGAGGGCTAGGAGGGCGCTCCTTGGAAGGATAGACGTTACCCAGGGGATATTGGAATTGTACCACTCGAATTGACGAAATTGAAACTTATTGCAGAACGAAGCTGAAACTGTTGGATAGACAAGGCAGCGTCTTTAAAAGCTGTGGGGGAAGCGATCAGGGCCCCCAACAATAACTCGATTCCGGAGTGTAGCGCCGAAAACTGTCCGAGTCCTGGCAGGCCTATGGTTAGTTAGCTCTGACCGCCGCTGGAATTTTGGGAGGGAACACTGCTATGAGGGTAGGGATCAGAGCCCTCGTCGTTAATAATTCGAATCCGGAGTGTAGCACCGACTGCTACCTGAGATCTAAGCACGGGCACGACTCAGAGAAGACTGTGCAACGCTAGGCTTGGGTAGGAACAAAGTAAAGGGGGTAAGGCACCGACCTCGGAGGGGTTCAGCAATGGATCTTGACGTAACAAAGCCCTTTATGGATTAGCCTCCTACTGTGGGAGAGGAGTTCGGGGTGGTGTGAGCCCGTATCCGTAGCCTCTCTCGTGATAAAGCAAGGAAGTAAGGCACAGAAATCGTTTTTAACGTAACAAAAAAAGCCCTTCATGGACTGCTGCTCCTATTTCAGTAATGATGGTACGCTGTAACAACGCAGGGAGGTAAGGCTCCGACATCGTTTTAGCGTAACGAGAGGCCCTTCATGGATTATTACTCCTATTTCAGTGGGATGGTAACACTGTAACAACGCAAGGAAGTGAAACACCGACTTCGGAAGGATTCAGCAATGGGTCTTGACGTAACAGAGTTCGTTATGTAATTAATGCGCCTAGTTCCCTGCTTGTGGGGTAACAATGCAAAGGAATTATAGCTCCGAACTCGGGGGAAACCTCGTCATGAAGCTTGGTGGGCCTAGTACAAGCCCCAAGATCCCTTTAAATCAAAATTTGTTTATAAGCCACCGCTACATCATTTTAAAACTAACCCAGACTACGCTATTTTTACAAAAATACGAAAACACGCCCAATCCTTTCGTTTTGCGACGAAAGGATTTGGAAGGATCCAATAAGCTGACCGGGGTAGTCGGTACCTGAGGGGTCCTAAGTGAGCCCGAGGGGGAACTATCCCGTTGCATGTGTGAGGATCGCCTTTGTGTGGAAGCTGTCTTCGACCGCAGGTGAATTGCCGAAGGTACTGGAGGGCGGTGGAAGCGCTTATGGCATTTTTGATTTGGAAATTTTATCCACCTTGTTTGGATTGAGAGAGGCGTTCTTGTTCGCTATTTCCGTACCGTTATGGTCTAATTCTCTCTCCAACTTGGTACCCAAGGTTCGTGTCTCTGAAAACAGAAGAATTGACTGAGAAGCCTCGATATGGCTCATTGGTGTTATCTGAGGTTTGTGTAGATAGCGTTCGCGCCGTCCGTTCTCGTCGGGCCCCCCGTCACTTCATTGTGCAAACGGTGCGGAAAAATTTATATTGGCTAAACTCTTGCCCTGGGTAAACGCAAGAGGTCACGTGTGGGCGTATCCCAAAGGGGATTTATGAGTCGTGGGAGAGCGAGCCCTCTCCGCCTAAGTCTATAGCGATCATTATCCTACAACGACTGGTTCAATTTTATTGGCTACTCGACCGGCTGGGTTTTTGAACTGCGTGGCAGCTGGGGAGCAGCCCTCCCATACACCACGCTTTGTCTGTGAAGTTCACAGAATCGAGAGGAAGGTTTGAGCTGGCCTTCCAGCGCCTAAAGCATCCGTCTTACTAATAAAAAGAACAAGTTGGAGGAAGTCATCCAGTTGTTGGATGGACACGAGGAGAGGTGATAGAGGTGTTCTGCGCGGAGGCATTCGGTAAAGCGCAGAGTCTTAGTGCAACGTATGCCAAGAAGCTATGGGAGTATATCTTCCCTTTGATCAATGACTGCGGTGAGTTTCCGGGACTCGAAAAGCTCACCGCGAAAGAATGTTTGGAGAGATTGGGCAATGGTATATGGCCCGTCACGCCCTTAGAGGAACCGGAACTTCGAAAGTTGGGTTCCGTCGCTGCAGGTGAGGTATCTACTGAGGAGGAGGAAGTGGAAATCGTTAATGAGAAAGAGCGGGATGACCCGATGAAGACTTTAATTAACATGGTAACCAGTATGGCGGGGAGGATCGATGCAAATGGGAAGTCGATGAAACAGATGATGCAGAGGATCGAGTGGTTGGAGACCAAGAGGACCAAAGCCTCTAGCTCCAAACCGGAAGATGTCCGCAAGCTCTTGGAATCGCATGCCGGGCTTGCGGACGACGATTCTAGCTCGACGTCGTCTTCGGACTCTGAGTCCGAGGACGACGAGGATCTTTCTGCTCTTTTGGAAAGACTTCGCAGGAAAAAGAAGAAGGGCGAAAAGAAGCTAAGTGCTGTGGAGCGACAGAAGGTTCGCGCTGAAAATGCGGATCTTACTGTGACGGTCGCAGGCGGTACGCTGGATATCAATGTTGAGGAAGAAGAGAAGATCGGTGCGGCAACGGCATACCGATGGATAGTCGCGGATAATAGTATCACGAACCATTTCCGCCTTTTGCAGGTCCCAAGTCCGAACAGACGTGACATCAAGAGGAGTCGGATGGAGGCCTTGGAATGGGCTCGTGCTATGGACGTCCGCATCGCTCATCGCGACTGGAAAAAGGTGTGTCGTGAGCCGGACTTCGAGATCGCTATACGAAGGCTGCTTGGGCTCGAGATGATGATGAAGCAGGGAACGTGGGACTATGCCCGCCATATTTTGGAGTCGTCCTCTGGACACGACTCGACGCTCCATGACTTGATGGGTAGGGTCATACGTTCGGCCAAGGTTGCCGAGAATATAGAGAAGGCCTCGAAGCGCTCTCATGAGGATGAGCGTGGGGGCCAGGGTCAGTAGCACTTAAGGTCAAACAATGGTTCAATCTGCGGATCGCAGGGACCTCTTCCCCTTGCTTTGCCCAATAAATTATATTTCCTGCCAAAAGTTTTCACGTAGCAGTAGACTCAGACAGCGACAAGCCAGAAACAAGCGAATTGCGGTAGAGACCAGACGAGTTATCTGCGCACTGAATTTCATTTATAGTAGGGACCCTTATTATTTGACGGCGATGAATGATTCCTCGCTACCTAGGGCTAAGCGGGGGAAGGGAACTGCGGTCCAGGGAAACGTGTTGTTGTATCTAGAAGGTAGATGTCGGGAGTTCTGGCGCAGGAATCAAAATTTCCGTGCGCTGTTCTCCTTTGCGACGGAAGTTTACGGTGGAATAACTGGCGTCTCCGACGTCAATTACATTGATATGAAAAAAAATCTCTTTGCCCCCGACAGATCTTGCGGGATGCGTCAAACTCATTGACGTCCTCCCAAGACGTATGATTCCTCTTTATACAAACCCAGACGATAAGAGTCTTATTCGGACTCCCACGGAACTTGAACTCAAAGAAACGAAAATGTGTCTCATGGTTGCACCAAAAACTTACCCAACAATCATAAATGGGTTGTTGGATAGGAACATTGTGAAATTGACGACTGAAAAGCCTAGGGCGATCAATGGGCTTTTCGCGGTGCCGATAGACAAAACGCGTCAGCGTTTAATTCTGGACGCCCGTCGTGGAAACTTGCACTTTCATCACCCAGCTGACGGTGAAATGCCTCATCCGGGACTGGTCACACAGTTGGAGGCGGTCTCAGATAAGCTGGTATACACAGGCAAACTTGATATCGATAACCACTACCATAGGCTGGCTTTGCCTGAACACCTTCGAAGCTAATTTGGACTTCCTCCTGTAGTCATCGAAGGGTTTTGGGTTTTCTATTAGAGGATTTAGGGTTTTTTCAAAAAAAACCCTAATGTTGGGTTGATTTATCATGATTTTTCTATGCATTTGTCTCAAGGGCTCATTATATCGCTCGCATAGCACCAGACTGGAGTGTTACACAATCCCAATTTTCTCGACCTTGATGTTGGAGAGGCGGGAGATGTAGATGAGTTCACAGCCAAGATATGGCCCTTGATTAGTTAGGATACGTTTGGGAAGCCCAGTCTATATTGAGGCCCATGAATGATTAATTTCTTTCCATACATCTTCAGTTGAAACTCCTTCAAAGAATCTTGCCGCGCTGAATTTTTGTACCTCCATTGACCATGTGAAGGACGGGGACCCCGTCGATTTACAAAATATCTAGAAGTATTCGTTCGGTGAAGCGAACATTTTCGGCTCCTAGAGTTTCTAGAAATGTTGTTGGTGCGTTTCGGGTCCTTTGTCATCGATCAAAATCCCGCGAAATGTACTTGAGGATCTTCATCGTTTTTGGAGTCGCGTCCTTCGGGCGCGAGAGTTTGATCATGTTGAGCAGCTTCATTGCAGGTGGTTGGAAAAGTTAGGGTGTAACTTCGAAAGTTGCGGCCTTGTAATATGTATATCCGGGCAAAGGTTCGGGCCTCGATATCGGGTCTTGCCTATGGGTTGGTCCCACTCTGTGGTGGTAGGGCACTCGATCCAGGGCGAGCTGCTGCTTAGATCTGGGATTGATCCCAAACTCGAAATAATTGGAGGTAACGATAAAGTCATTCAGAAAGTGAGATATGGGCGATATATTGACGATTTTTTCGTACTTGGGCATGATCGAGAGTGTGTGGAAAAGGTTTACCGAACAGTATGGAAGGCCTTTGAAGCCGTCAATTTGGATCCCAAACCATCCAAATGCGAGGCACCAAGCCTCTCCACAAAGTCCATTTTAGGAATACAGTGGCGAGCTAATGGTCATCTAGAACCGGACTCTGAGAAGATGGCCGAGCTCATCACAAAAACAAGGCGCCTTAAGAACTCCAAAATTTGGAGTGTGGTGGAGCTGCAGAAGGTGCTTGGTTCTTGGAATTGGTTCATATTGCTTAATCGGCCTGTTTTCTCAGTACTCCAGGATTGTTATGAGGGAAGCCATTCCCTTCAAGAGACTTACGTCCCAACAATGGATGCGCCTACTGAACTTCGGCTCCTAGTAACGTTGGCACCATTACTTCATTATGATATCAAAGAAGACCAAGGAAATTACATGATCGTTTCCGATGCTTCCTCCAAGGGGGGAGCCACCATGTATGCCCCGCACACGCTTTGGCATCCCAGTCAGACTCATCTCGTTTCGAAATTTTCTAAGAATATCCTCCCGGAGGTAAAAGTTCCCGAACTACCTTGGCGCCTAATCGCTGCAAAGGCTTGGAAATTCCCACAGCATATCAATTTGCTGGAGAGTCAGACTACACTGAAGGGCCTTCGCTGGCTCGCTCGACAAAATAAGACTACTTTTCGCAGAACTACAGTGATCACAGATCCTCAAGTTATTTATTATCTCTTAACGAAAGGACGGTCTAGTTCTCCTGGTTTGCGGCGTCTTGCTCAAAAAATTGCCGCACTCTCTCTCTCCTGCGCTCTCAGACTTACCCCGATCTGGATTCCTTCCCAACAAAATCCCGCCGATGGCCCCTCCAGATCGTTTTAAACTCGTAAAAGCGAGTGTAAGTCCGCAAACCATTAGAGAATACCGACTCGCCCTCAAAGATTTTCTCTTTTTCTGTGCTAAGAACAAGCATTCTTTTGACTACTTCGATGGTATTGATGACTTTCTGGTGGATTACATCCACTACCTGTTCTACTTGGATGATCCGCTACAACACAAGAGCCTCGCATGGAAGACGGTCTCGGTTTTGAAGTTCTTCGCTCCTGAGCTTTCAGCTAAGTTGCTCATGTCCGCTAAAGCGCTTCGCGGCTGGGATCGATGCGCTCCCAGCAAGCAATATACACCATGTACACAGAATCTGGCGCTCGAAATCGCTTACTACTTGCTCCGCCAAGATAAGTTTCCAATGGCTGTCGCCGTGTTGCTCTCTCATGAATGTTATCTTCGTCACGATGAATGCCGTCTAGTACGTCGAAATCAGATTATTTTCGACCCAAGTTCCAAATATCCTGTCTTTGCTACAATTTTGCTGCCTGTAACCAAGTCCCGAAAGTCCCAATTTGTTACTTTAGGATCCCTTTTCGTCTCTTCTCTGCTAAATCGCCTCATCGCTTTCGTCAAACCGGCTCCGCAAGATCGAATATTCCACTTCAGCCAAGAAGTGTTTCGCCGGGCCGTTCACAACGTGGTTCGGCACCCGTCTGGTTTTCATCTGTCTCACTTGGTCATTACACCGCATTCATTGCGGTACGGAGGAGCCACGCACGACTTTCACTCCTGAAGGTTAACTATGCCCGATATCCACCATCGTGGCCGTTGGGCTCGCTTCAAGACAACCGATCATTGTGTTCGCGCCGGAACAATGGAGCTCGTCATACTCCACTTCCCCGAAGAAGTTCGCAAGATTCTCTTCCGGCTACAGGCTGCCCCGGGACGCTTCTTCAATATCCCTGGTGTCAGTGCGGGATGGGATAGTCAAGGTTGACCCGGATCTTCCCGGTCCACGCTCAGAGTTGGAGCTCTGGGCCCTTTGAATGCCTCGCGGCTTCAAAGAGAAGTCAAAGTCGATTAAACCATTGTTGTTGTTCTTTCAAAATCGGAGTCTTTGTTCAAGTAGTCAACCTTAGAGTATTGTTAGAAAAGAAGGATGTATTGCAAGAAACCTGGCCCAAGAAGACGATGAATAATGTTTTTGGCGAAATTACATTACCCCTTGACCAAATTGCAATATGCAAGGGGGGAAAATGTCGGCGTCGCTGTGGGTGGTCGGATTTGGGCATTCGCCCAGGAGTCGTCGTGCCAACGTACTCTTGCCCGCGCCTCTTGCTGCACCCGTTTGAGAACGGTTAGATAAAGTTGTCCCCTAAACTGAAATATCTCAAGCACTGTATGCTCATGTGGCCTCACTTCAAGAAATGACATCCCTCAGGGAACAGCTGCCCATATTTTTCATGCATTAAAAACACCCCAAATTTTTCCCAGAAATTACATTACTTTCCTAATAATAAGTTACCCAAAAGGCCCCCCCGCCTGTATACCTTTGTTAACCCTATGCTGGTTTGTGTCCTTTTAGCATAAGCACTTTAATCTTTACACATTTGTACATGTACTGTAGCTGACCTCGAAAACTCCCCGGCTCATGAGGCCCTCTGAGGCCCTCTGAAGTGTCGTACTAAAATTCCAATATTTCCCCTGTGATATTTATATAAAGGTCCTGGTTTCTCTGCCTGTGCAGTGAGGGCGACCACTTACTGCAGATCAAAAAATCTTCGAAGAGTAAAACACCTAAACGTTTTCCCCTGCACAGCACTGTATACTGCACGTACAGTACAGACTTCAAATTTCACCAAGGAAACATTACATTACCCCTTGACCAAATTGCAATATGCAAGGGGGGGAAATTGGGGTGTTTTAATGCTCGAAAAATAGGTTAGCGTATGATTTAATTAATTTATGAATACCCTCCGCACGCCTCTGTGCGACATTATACAACCCATAAAGATTTACCACCACAGCCTATGTTCCAAAGCGCATCAAATAATTGGTACAAGTGGTCGGTATGGAGGAACCAAGAAAACGGGGGGAGGAATTTAGGGGATTTAAGAAAACGGAATTAATCCAGTTTAAAGTCGCTAGAAGTCTGACGCGAGACCAGCCAGCAGGCATGCCGCGTGCAAGTGCACATCCTCTCCTATCCCACCGTTTGGACCGCATTGAATTTAACTATCCAACGGCCTTGAAATGACCACTCCGCCTGGTAACCATCATATTCGGCGCCAGCTTCAGCGACCAGCCAGTATAATACAAGCCGCAAGAGATGCACGTATCAACAGTCACCATTTCTCAACGGACACTGGGACCGCGAACATTGAGTGATTCGAGGACCCTGGTAGCAAGCTTGGGATAATGGGTTGACTTTTTCACTGATTGCTTGATAGAGAAAGGCTGTAGACTTTTAGCGATGGAAACGCTCGAATAACAGCACTGAGCTGCATATCACAGGGCCTCCTAGGGTGTCGAAAAGGTCAGGTGTTATACTGTTGGAGAATATACGAGTAAGGTGCCGACAGCCATTCTTGGAGAACCGACATCTGAAACATTTCTGAACACAACAGATTTTTTATTTGGAACAATTGCATCTCCCGAGTATTCTCCTCTGTATATAAGATGAGCAATCGCTTCTAGTTCACGACCGGGTACTAGTTTCCAAAGCCATCAAGAGTTACCGTGCAATTCACTCGCCTCACCTCAAGCGTTACGGCACTTCTTTCAGAGCACTACTTGCAGCTTCACATTCCGACAATGATAAACGCGTTCGTGGCTTTCGCTGTCTCTTTGGTGGGCCTTGCTGCTCACGCCAACGCCGCCGCCGTTGAACGTGTTCCGTTCGTAAGCAGACTGTCGTCCACTGCGCAGGACGAGATTCGACGCAAGGTTGCCGCCGTCGGCGGCTGCAACGCAAATGTTTGCTTTGCCATTGATGGCAGTGGGGCCATTCCCGCTGCTGAGTTTGAGGCCGAAAAATTTTTTGTGCTCGATGTCGTTAGCGTCCTGGTTGATGACCCCGTAGAGTTGGCCGCGGTCCAATATGCAACTTCTGTCAGAACCATCAGCAGGCTCACTGCTGATGATATATCGTTCATTTTGGCTGTAAAGCACGAAAAACAGCTTGGGGGAGAATCCTTCGTCGTGGGTGGTATCAATGCTTGCTTTAGTAATCTGTTCCGGAGGGCGGGAGAGCCTAGCAAAATTGTCTTGCTCGGCGACGGCAACAGCACCATTGGCTCGTCCGCCACAGCTAGGGCTGACCTGTTCCGCCACTTCGGGGGAGAAATTTGTACTGTTGAAGCCGGTAATGCGAGTCATGGCGGGATGCTTGCGATAGCAGGCGGCAACAGGGATCGAGTATTCAGGGTTAACGATTTTCTCGGTGCCATCGGCATTGACAAGCTTGTGGAGAGTCTGGTTCTCCAAATCTGCAAAAAATAAGGATACGCTACCTTTATGCAACTTGTCCGCACAGAGGAAGACGAAAAAAGCTGCAGAGAGAACGAACGAAAAACTCAATTGGGAGGGGTCCTAAAATTGTTGCCGCAACCAGTTTGCCTGCAACTTAAAAAGTGCTACTTGATGAGATAGCATTGACAGAGAAACGGGTTATATTTTGAAAACGATTAAAGTGGTATGTCTACACAGATTATTGGGTTCAGTTGATCTCTTTGCAAGCTTACATCTAATTGTGATAATTCCCTTACGACAACTGGCCGTACTTCCAACCCTGACCCTACTTTCCATTGCACATTCATACATCAGTCATAAACAAATGAACAACTTATTTCCCAAATATGAAACTACCAAAACTTTTTCCCCCACTGCAGGTGGTACTCTGAGTATTATACTCTAGTAGAGTATCTACTCTAAAGGTAGATGGTAGGCACTGGCTTCTTGAGTTTCAGTCCATGTTAACGTCGTAGGAACTGAGATAGGGGCGTCTATTAATTCTGGGAAGATGATTTATATGTGCCCTTGAGCAGTTCCGGGGATGAGAGTGGACCCCTGATTAGGCAGCTAAGACGGGAGAGAGATCTTTACTCAAAATGGAACAGAAATACGTGACCGGACGTCCTGGCGAAGTAGTCGTCTGGTAGCAGTTATAGTATAAGGCTGTAACAAAGAGCTCGATAGAGGTAAGCTGATCAGGCTAATTGTAAGCTCACATATATTATACTTGATTCCTCGCGGAACGACAGGCTTCACTTCGGAAAATGAGCCTACAATTCAAATATTGCGTTATCCAAACTTAATCCCCACTAAAAGTGGTTGGCGAATGGGTACTATGAATTATGTAATACCCGGGAGGGTCTTAGTTCACAATATTACGAAGTACTTATTGTGGACTATACGTAGTCAAAGATTCTGTTTATGAACTGAATTGGTTGGACGGTGTAGTTGAAAAGGCTACAGTTTTTTCTTTGGTCTTGTGCCTCTCAAATGGGGGGTTCCAGCTTTGGGGACTATCCTAAATACCTATTCTAAAATCCTAAAACATATCCCTGTCAATACATTGAGTCGAATATTGGCCTTCCGAGAGCAGTGGTTCCAACTGAGTCGGTAGCATTAGTAGAATTAGGCCCCGCTAAAATATTATCGAATCAGTGTTGACTCTCCTAGTTAAGATGTTCCAGTTGAGAAGTGAATTCCTTTAATAGAGGTGGCCCCTGCTAAACATCCTGTGAAGCTAGTGTTGACTATTTCGATTCAGGGTTTCTGGCTGAGACACTGGCCCACAGTTACAAGCAGGCCCGGTTAAAGATACTATATACACAGTGCCCTTGTCAAATTTCTAGTAGACTGGTAGAGAGCAAGGTTTGCTTACTACGGAGCAGGATTCATTCCTCCACACACACCCCTTCTAAAGAAACAGGGCTGCGAAAGATGTTACTCTGCGAATAAGACGCCATTGCGTATGACCCATTGCTGCGATGTGATGGTGCACAGTTCCAGTGTCAATAATTTTGTTGAAAACAGAGTTCTCTTTGACCTTAGTAAGAGCATCCGCTGGGTTGAACTCACTGCCAACCGAAGCAACGTCGCCGATTTCAAAGTTGACCTGAGCCTCACGTGCAGCTTGAACATCCACTATCAATCGCTTTTCAGTTGTAGTCGTGTTCTTGACAGTCACATCAAAGAGCCACTTGGAGTCAGTTAGCATACGAAACTACAGCATATTCTCGAGATCGTTTTTCACATTGAGAGTGAAGTACATTCCATAAGCAACTGGGAATGTTTCGCCCCTGAGAGCAGAACACATTACAAGGTGAGCATTGTCAGTACTGTAGTGTAAAATTTTACAACTGCCATTGTTGTCACAGAGAAGAACGATGAAGCCTATATGCATAGACAAGTCGTCGTAATCAGCGAAGCTGTCACGAGACCACACGCGGAGGTAAAGGGAGTTCTCGTACAGCTGGCGTTGGGAGTTTCCTCAATTGGGGTACTTGTGACCTTGGCGAACAATCTTGTTGATGAACGTGATAGATGATGGGCCAAATATTTCAGCAGTCATCTGCGAGGCCTTATTGGCAGCCCAACAAATATCAGGGGGTAGTATGAGTAAGCCACTGAAGTCTCTTTCGTAGTGAGCGGAAGTCTTTATATGACGCTTCAGTAGAGAGAGGTTTGATATTGTGCAAGTATTCAGTATGTAATAGTTGAATGCCGTCCGGAGTTGTTTCCACCTGCATTCTGGAGAAGGTGAATGCATCGAAGTTACACAGCTTTGATGCAAACTTCTCTTTTGTCTTTTTGGTATGTTCCAAGAACTCATAGCTACCTGCATAGAAGCTGTCGTCAACGTACTATCCGGAAAGGCCAGCTAATTTCCCATGAATCGTTTTGGAAAAAAACGTATATCCAAAGTGCATTGTTGCATGTCAAGGTCGTGACGAAGATGATTTGTAAGGGAGGGTTTCTCCCGCGTTGTTGAGCCCGTAGAGTGGCTTGAGCAACTTTAGTGGTGGATTAGGTGCAAGGTTTAGTTCTTCTGGCAGCTTGACGTAAATATCTCGCAAGAGTTGATCAGCGGACTGCAGGTAAGCTTGTGTCAAATCCTGAGACCATATTAGGAATCCGAAAATGGCAGCGCCGGCCAAGGTTAGCAGGACAGAACTGAGTCGTGGCATGGTAGTTGGATGAAAAAGCTTGTGGATGTATTTTCCTTGAAGCTCATGAAAAAATAACGCTCCTTGTATAGCTCCTTATCTGTACCCTTACGCTTGATAGAGAGGACGAAGCGGCCACCAAGTATGTTGGAATCAGATAGAAGCTCTTCTCAAAGGACGACTTTGAATATATTGCAGTCTAGTAGGCCCTTTATTTCTCTTAATCGATCATCCATAAAGCAGGATTCGTTCTTGCGTGGGTCGTTTGGTGACATAAATTCTGTCAGATATACACGATAGGGCGTTATAGTGGTAGCCAAAGTAGATAGAGAGTAATACATGCGAGAGGGAATTCCAGTTCCATCTGTCTTTGTAAAGGAGAGCACATGCTCAATTGAATATTGAGCTTCCTTGTCTGTTCTCTGAACCCATAAGGCCTTCTCAATTGTGCGAATTACTGTGAATGTTCCACGCCATTTTTTAGAATCCTCATGCCAAATGTAGACAGAATTGCCGAGGTTCATGAATCAGTGTGTTGCCATCGTAACATGTTCCCGTAAGGCAAGCTGTATTCATAAATGAGATGAAAGGTCGGGTATTTAGAGGCATGCTGTCTGCATGACTCGCATCCGGTCTGAATGGGATAGAAGTGGTGTTGTCTGCAGAGGGAATCTTTGAATGGTGCCGAAGACAAACATAGATGGAACGAGTCCTTTTAGGCCGGCGTTAACCTTCATTGCTTTACCGGGGAGTTTTAAGGCAATATAAAAACCCAACATTTGAACATCCTCAATAATTTTTAAGAAGATGTGGCGTGGAGGGTCATAATAATGCACTCCGGCTCCGAGTGCGTTATGGGGGTGAGCTCCCAATAGTTGTACAGCGGTTCAGACTGGTTGGGCTAATGTAGCGAATTAAGCGCTTGTAAGAACACCATCTTGATCAATTTTGATTTTGCCAGGGTAGTCAATATACGTTGCAACCCAACACACATATATATATATCGCAACCCAACACAAAAAAAATGTTTTACAGATAGTTGTGATCTATTTTCTGGTAGTAACTTCGCATCTGAATAGTTCGTGTGAAGGTCAACAACATGAAGGGGTGCTTGGCTCTTGAGCCAGACCAGGCCAAGCGATACTTAGAGATAAAATTGCAGTCTCCGGAAAGACGAGTGACACGAAAGCAATAAATACCACGGCTGTATTTGTTGCACATATGGCATTTATTTTTTTATTTCTCTCCGTGTACGGAGTGTTTCAGCTGAAATATCCGTCTGCTCGATTCTTTTAAGTATTTTTTAGAGTTTGCCCACAGAAGGGTGCAAGAAATTCTTGCGTATTCGCCGGAGTTCGGTTCTGTATAGAGTTCTGTTGAAGTGTCCTGCTAGAGCAGCATGTGGTGATCGCGTCGAGCGAGTGGGAAATTCCAGCCATAGCGACAGCTGTGGAGGACATTTTCGACGTTGTCTGCGATCGGTTTTTTTTCATCTGATATATCCAATCCAATGAGCAGAGAAACGTCGGCGTTAACCACGTAGACCTCCAGTTTGGTGAATGTGCCATCTCAGATTGGTATTCGTAATGGCATTTTTCCAAGGCTCATGAAGATACTTTCACCGAACTTGAAACTGTAGTCCGATTTTTTGAAAAGAAAGTTTCGTTTGAGTTTGCGGCAGAATTCTTTAGCCTAATTGCGCCCTATGAATTTTCTTTGTATTCCTACATCAAGGCATTCACCATCAAAATTGTCTAGGTTCGACCTAAAAAATATGTTGCAAACAAATTAACAGTATTGAAAATGTGAGGATTAGGACTGGGACTCTACACATTTACCACTCTCAATGAGCAGAGACTGCAGACAAAGGCACAGATTAATTTCTGTGGCACAGAATTGCTGCATTTCTGTTACAAGCGGTCTACTCTACAGAAAAGTGTACAATAATGTGCAGTAAAGTACTTTTTATTCCCTACCCAACAGAAATACGCCCCTCTCCGCGACATTCAAAAACTGGAAATAGGGGAACAACGAAAAATTCCCCCATACTGTATAGGCAGTGACGGCGGTGACGCTTCTGACACCATCAGCACGCGCACCGTTTCTTGCAACGACTTGAGAAACTTGTCATCGTCCCGCTCTACATGAACATATTCCAATTTCCCCGTCAACGCCGCAGAAAAACACTCGCGCTTATCAAATGTTCCATGGAAATCCTGCAGCGCATCTATCACGAGACCCATATTCGATACCACGCATCGCATCAGCTGTGATTTGAGGGAGGGCGACTCAAGCGCTAAAGCATACACATGCAACTGACGCGAGTAAAGCGAAGCCTTTGCAGAATTCGGCGTCTTAAAGTCAATGGTGTTGTATTTATCGTCATCAAACCGCACCAGTCAATCAACCTAACCCACCATCATCATAAACAAACCACACTGTGAAAGCTAGAAAAATATTTTTACAAGTATTGGAAAACTCTTTAATTGGTTTTCCATATCGAATAAAGTGATGAAAAGCCGTGGAACAATGTTTCATCAGAGGCTAACAATTTTTATATTTTGTGAATCATCGAAATAATTTCGTATTTTTCCACTGGTCCATATTTTATACTGTACTACATGTGAAGCAATTTTTATGTCTCTCAGTTGGGTTTTAAATTCTGCAGTTACAACTACTGGAATTATATTGCCAGCAAATTACCATTTGGATTACTGCTCACCTGTACAATTATTCTATATTTATTAATGAGCAAGATTTTGGTTTACAAAAATTGTTATACTGGTAGGATCATCGTTGTAGCTTTTCTACTCTGATCTTCAGTAGAAATAACATTAGGCTATTGGAAAAGTTTAGAAGGCTTCCGGTCATCCAACTATTCCCGTCGATCAATAAATATTGGTTTTCTTTTTCTTACTTTTCTCAGTACTGTTCAGGTAGTTTATTATTCATTTATTTGGAATTACCTATTTTGTATCTATGCATATCATTTAACTTTTACACACAGCATTGAGTAAAGCACCAGTCAGTACACCCCAAAACGGCAGAAGCAACGCGCACAACCGTCACCAAAAACTTACAATCCCGCCAATACAGTACACGCTAGCCTCACACCCGGGCGGGGGGTAATTGGCACATTCTTCACCCACGTGTCCGTCTTCTCGCATAGAGACGTCCCGGCACGCATATGCGGCAGTAGATCAGTGGCACGAAGGCTGAGGAAATGCCGCTTCATTGCCGTGTCGATGGAGCCAAATACGCCGGGGAAGGGCGCGCGTGGACGCGCCAACTGCTTGTACACTATGGGGTAGAAGTATCGCTTGCATTAATCCCAGAGAAAGGCAAAGTCGGATGACGGGATACGGAAGGTGGCAGTGGGAGTTGAGGCTGGGAGTGGGGGGGAGTGGGGGGGGAGTGGGGGCTGCTGTTGTGCAAAAAAAGGAGTTGGGGTAAGGGAGCGGGGGTGGGCTTAAAGTAAGGACGTATGGCGGGAGACACAGAGATGGTGTTGGGAGCTAAGGAAGTGTTGTTCAGCGTTGGCCTCGCAAAAGATTTTCGAGATGAGAAGGCGGCCTGGAGGGTAGGTAAAAAGCAAAAAGCACACTTTATTAGAGTAAATAGGGACCACTGTTAGGAAATAGTCAGTGCTAAAGAACGGTGACAAACGACGTGAGCTATGACTTGCAGGGTGTCGGAGGTATTCGGAAGAGGAATTGGTACCTCGGCGGCGCGCAAAGTGTGAGGCTAGGAAGGCACGGAAGCTTGGGCGGGCTTTCCGAGACCACCATGAGTATCGAGACCAAAGGGGTGGAATTTAGCTCGTATAGTGTTACACAGACCGGCATATCGAGGGGTTTTGAGAGCCTCTGAAGATAGGGACAGAGGGGCGATGTGATGCCATATTTCTGAAAAAGAGGTGAGCGGGGTGTGTAGCGGGAGAGAAGTGCTAAGCAAAATTATCGGGAACGTTTAAAACTCGGAATAAAGGGGTTTAAATAGGCTCCCGGGGCAGGTTCTATAGATTAGGAATAGGTAAAATAAATCTCTACGGGATTTTGTAGTAGTATATTTGCGCCCGTTTTCTCAAAAAGCGAATTTGGAGGAGGACGTAAGCCAAAAAGGAAAAAGAACTTGATTAGGGGTCGATTGAGAGGGGTAGATACAGCATAAAAATATCTAGATAAAATGGAAGTAAATTTGGGGAAGACCGCGGTAATAATAAGCGAGGCTCAGGGAGAACGAGGAAGGACCGGAACTATGAGCAAATTTGGACAAGGAGAGGTAGTACAGTAAACTAAAGGTCTGTAGATGACGGCGAAAAAAAATCCGTTCCTATCAGCACGCGCCTAACACCTCCCCCGCACTTAGGTCGAACGTCCCGTCTCGTCCTTAATGTTCTTATTGGTTTTGTGGTAGTTCTATCCATTCATCAGGTAGAGTATAGGGTTCACTGAAAGGATATGGTAGTAGCTCATTTGCGATATGATGAGTGAGTGTGTACCGTGCGATGACCGGCTCATCTCCTTGGTCAACAGTTTAGTAGATTCGGCGTATGGTTTCATAGTGTTCTCTAATGAGTTCCTCCCGTTTCATTTCTTTAAACCTTCCAAATGTGAGGTAATAAACGTAGTATGCAAACTTTTCTGGCAACGGGTCCAGAAACGGGTATCTGAAGGAGAAAAAAACTCGCAACATAAGGACTGAGTCCTCACGAGTAAGGTGCGCAACGTGAATGGTCTGGAAGCACATGCAAGTACTAATGGCAAAAAAAGAAATTACTTCTGCTTCTCGAGGTTCCTATGTCATTTCTCGAAGCCAACGTCTAATTGGTAGCCGTCCAATAATTAAGGATGCATAGTTTTCCCCTGGGAGACTAGGCGGTGTTTGGGGTGATCTTCTTGGTGATCTTCCTCGCTGCTCCCGACGCCTTGCCCTCTTCGATGATCCGCTCCGACCGCTTGATGGTCCTGCTCGTATCAGCATGGCGGTCTCGGGAGTATCTTGGTCTTCAGCTGAGGTCTTGTTACTGAGCGGAGGAACGTAAGGTTCCCATAGCGGATACGGGACCAGTCGATATTTCATATCAGGGGGCAAGCTGTAATCAATCAGTCGCACATCTTGGTTGTTCTTGAGAAATACGTAAACCTGACGGAAAATGTTCAGAAATGTTTGCGACAAGTCTCCGATAGCTACTATTCCATACCATCCTATAGAATAATGATATATTACCTCCACAAACTCTGGACCTGCTTCCGTGAACCTTCCGTTTTGGAATGAGAATAGAACTATGATTAATTGTCGGAAATCTTCTTGAGGTAGCAATGGTCCGTTCAGCGTACGAAAAAATAGATATATATTTATGTAGAAATGGATGCTTACGTGGAGTTTGTAGTAGGCCCACGTAATCAAGATGATCCATTCCCAGGCCCTTTTTCCTCCCATAGGAATCATTCTATAGTTAAAGATGAGTACGCCCGGTGGGTGCGCATAGTCCTGTGTGAGGAGTAATTCTTCAGCCCTCTGATGGTAAGGGACCAGACGACGTGCATGGATGGCCCTCCTTGATCTCTTCCCTAAGCTTGAACGGAGCTTATAGTGCGGGTGTCTTTCCTCCGTGACGATGCAAGGGTTCGAGTACTCTGTTTGAAAGGCCGGCCACTTCACAGCCTGCTGCAATGCTTTTCCATGTAATACAAGTACTTTAGAGCCAACTGAAAAGGTTCTGACTGCAGGTTCTGCATCTTTATTTCTTGTCTGTGTTAGCGCGCGGTGTGATCTTCAGCCTTCGGTGGCCAGTAGTTCACCTTCCCTACTCTCTTCATCGATAATATTTGTTTCCATGTCTCTCTGCAACATTCTAGGAGCCCTTCCGTACATTAGCTCGAATGGTGAGTGTCCACTTCTTCTTCTTCTTCGACGATAGCCGTATAATACTTTCGGTAAGGCATCTTCCCACTGGATTCCTTTCTTCGACATAGTTTTCGATATTGCTCGTTTGATGGTTCCAACCATCCTCCCCGCTTTCCCGTTGGACAAAGGAGCGTATGCGAGAACTGTCTTTAGCTGAATACCTTTTTCTTCCAAGAAACGAAGCAGTGAAACTGCAGTAAAAAAAAGGGCGTTATCCGAGATGATCCTTTTTGGAAGACCAAAGGCTTCAATTACTTCTTTTTCGATGAATCTCAGGACCACTTAAGCATTGGCCTCCTCAACTGCAACTGCTATTGGCCACCCAGTAAGATGTTCCACCCCTATAAGGAGATATTTGTTTCCGGAAGACGTTTCCTTGAATGGGCCGGCAAAGTCAATTGAGAATGTTTCAAAAAGACCGGAAACTGGAAAGCTTAGAGTTGTCTTATACTTCCGTATTGGAGTGAATTTTTGACAGTTGTCGCAGCTTTTCACGAAATTATAGACGTCCTTATGGATACTTGGCCACCATAATCTCTCCGTAATGAACGTTTTGGTTGTTTCGAGATCCCAATGTTCTAGCGCATCATGAAAAGTCCTCAAGATTTTCATTCTTTCTTTCATAGGGGCTACTAGTCGAGGACCGGCTGTTGTGTGTCGGAAGAGTTTCCCATTCCACAATGTAAAAGTCTTTTGGTTCCTGCGTACTCAATTTCTGTGTTCGAGATCAACCTTTCTCATTTGTAGTCCATCAAGGAATTTAATTACTCCGTGAATATTAGCTTCGTACTCGTTATTGTTCGGCACTTGCACCTCGGCAACTCCAAGGATATCCTCGGAAGCCTTTTCACTTGGACTCATTGCATCAGTCAAGTGGGATAGGTAATCGGCACGCTGATTATTGCGTCCGGGCCTATAAAAAATTTCAAACCGATATTCTGCGAAATTGTCGAGCCATCGGGCCAAACGGTGATGTAAATCTTTCTTTTGGAATGCTGTCTTAAGTGCCTGGTTAGCAGTTATCAAGACAAATTTCTCGATTGATAAAAGGTACACGCGAAACTTTTTCAGTGCGAAGAGAACAGCGAGCGCTTCTTTTACACAGACTGAGTATCTCCTTTCCGCATCATTCAGAGTGCGATTTTCGAATTGAACCGGTTGTAGTCTTCCGTTATCATCTTTTTGAGACAAACGGCACCCAAAGACCGTTTGGAGGCATCTGTCTCCACAACAAATGGTCTCTTGAAATCTGGATACATGAGGACTGGGGGTACACATAGCTTATCTTTAAGCTCCTCAAATGCAGTTTCCATTTCCTTGTCCCAGTAAAATTTTCCGTTCTTTGTAGTACTGGAATGTAACGGTGATGCAGTTTTGGCGAAATCTTTTGATAAATCTTCTGTAATATGAGGCCAGTCCTAAGAAGCTTCGACCCTCCGTCTTTGAGGCGGGCCTTGGTGCCAACTTGATTTTTTCGTTTTCTCTGGATCCACTCTAGTTCTTTCTCGATCGACGATATGGCCGAGTAATTGGATAGAGGTTTTCGCAAAGAAGCATTTGCTCAACTTAATTTTCAGGCTGTATGCAGATATCCTCTCCACTACTTTCTTGACATCCGATATGTGCTGATCCAAGGTTTTTGAGAATATTACCATATCGTCGATATAAACTCTTGCAAATGGAATTCTTTTCAAAACCTCGTTCATCATTCTTTGGAATGTAACTGGGGCATTCATGAGACTAAAAGGCATCACTTCGAACCTGAATGTACCGGCTTTGCTGGTCAAAGTCGTTATTTCCTTACATTTTTCATCCAATGGAATCTGCCAATAACCAGTGTAAAGATCAATTGAGGTGAAGTATACCCGTCCTTCAAGTCCTCGAGAATTTCCTCCATATTTGGAATCGGAAATCGATTGGGTATAACTCTCTGGTTCAATTGTCGGTAAATGACGCAAAATCAAAGGTTTCCATCTTTTTTTGGTGCTTCCAAAACTGGAAATGACAATGGGGACGAAACTGGCCGAATAATATCATTTTCCAGCATACTTGTAACATTCTCTGAGATAAATTGGTCATATTTCGGCGGTTGACGTCTATACCTGTGGCAAATTGGTTGAGTATCGGTAAGTTCAAATGAGTGAGTGACCGGTACACTTGCTTGTCTTAGATCTGAAACGCTTCATGGAATTACTTCGAAAGATGTTAACATTTCGTATATTTTCATTGCGGCGGGGGCTGGCAGGTGCTGTAATTTTTCTTGAATTTATTCCATCTGCCGCTGGTCCTCTTCTCGATCCTCACCCTCCAAATTTGGAAGGGCCTCTTCCGGCGTGCTCACATCTTCAGATATGGAATTAGACATATTCTTGTTATCCTTGCAAAGCTGATCTTCTTTCATGCTCCAAATTTCGTCCTTCGATTCGATATTATCGCAAAAAGAAACATATTCAGGTCTCAAACCTACCCTAGAATTCCAGTCTTCATCTGTTTCAAACTCAGAATCATAATCGTCCCATGCCATGTTCATTATCCCCCGAGCTTACCCTTCTACACTTCCGAAAGTGTTATTTGGTTCAGAATCTTCGCTTTCACAGCTAGAAGTGAAATCTTTACTGTTCGTTTCTCCTAAATCTCCCGGACGTGTGCTTTTGTCGAAATCAAGGGGCATCTGCACGGTTCTGCCGTCAATATTAACTGAAAAGATTTGGTTGCCCAAGTCAATGCAGGTCCCTAGTCTTTCCATGGTAGGGCAGCCAATGATTGCATCGAAAGGGAGATCAGACATGACAAGAAAATCTATATCAACTTTAGAGTCCACAAAGAACACAGAAACCTTGTCAACAGTGCCCATGCATTTTGAGACGGTTCCATCCGCCACAGTTATTCTTCGAGTAGTTGGAATAATTTGAAGACCTAGATTTGTCACCAAAGTTTCGGAAATGAGGTTTGGAACAGCGCCCGAATCGAAAAGAGCTTGGGTTTTCATTCCCAAAACTTTGGCTGGTACCAGCTTAAGACGTCTTGGTACTGTAGAAGCCGATTAAAGAAACAGTTTCTTTCCCTAAGCGGACTTATTAGACGTGATATTTTTTTTGTGTTCTTTTCTCGCATCGCCTGCGTCGCCCCTCAAACGTTGACCAAAGATTATTCCAGTTGGGGCCGATGCAAGCTCAGCTACCAGGTTGTACTTCTTCACATATTCTAGTATGTCCTTCGAAATACTCTTAAAGTTCTTACTCTTTTTCGTCTTTTTGGATGGAGTGACTCCCACTTTTGGAACAACCTGATCAGGCCTCTTGGTTCGAGGAGGTACAGGTGCTGAGAAATGCTCCAGCATTCCATATCCTAGCCTATATTTTTTCGATAAAATGTTCCCATCCCCATCCCTTTTTGTCACATTGATTTGACTGATTTATTCAGCGATGGATACATTACCGGCATCCGTCAACCTTTGATCCTTTCTGTTTTGTAAGCTTTTCATCTTGCCCTGACTCACTCCTCGCATCCGATAAGTTTGCTCTTCTGTTGTCTTTAGATCAGCAGTTACTTTCATGATGCCCGTAACGACCGCAGTTTCAACAACGAGTGTTTCTATTTGGATTATCCGGACATTTATTCGCAAAGTGTCCAGGCTTGTGACAGCAAGAACAGACTTCTGCGTCCTTAGGGGCCCCAGACTGGTTCTTATTAATGATAAGAGTAGGGCTTTCCAACTGCGAGGTTATCATGTCAAGTCGATTATCCAATCGGTTTTCCACCCTTTTTTCAAGTTTTTGAAATCGCTCCTGACATATTCCAATGCTGCTGCACTAGTAGCGGGCCTTTGATAATTATTTTCAGGATGTTCGATAGACACCGATGTATGGGTTTTCCTCGGTACCTCACTCAGTGACTGAAACTTCTCCGAATTTTTGACAAATTCAACTATGATATCCTTCAGTTCATTAAAAGTGTGAGATCCCTTGATTACGAGGAAATCGGAGAGCCGCTTATCTCCCATCACCGCCTTACGCAGCTTTCCGTACTTGGCTCGGGCGTTGAACCCTGCCTTTTCATAGAGATCACACAAGTACACCAATGAGCTTTACAAATCGTCGAAGTTGAGCCGGGCCTCTATGGCGGTACGAATCATCTCATCTGGTTCTACCTCCTTCGCATATTATTTTACAAGCCACTCTCATACCTCACCGAAGTTAAGCCCATTCCCGTTAAGAGACCACCCGTCGATAAAATTGGACTCATATTTGTGCTTTGCGTCACCATGAAGATAGGCGAAGATACTTCCGGCCTTCTCTTCATCGCTCTTCTTACGCACCACAACGCTGCTCAACGTCTTCACTCTTGCCCCCTGTGAACGATATACGAGCAGCGTTAAGATCCATGATCACAGAAAAGAAATCAACCCGAAGTGTTCCCTAATACTGCTCAACTCGAATACCTCGGGTGCAACCCCCTCCACAAGAGTACCAAATGATAGGGGTAAATCGTCGGGAGAAGAGATACTTAGATCCAACTACCCCAAGAAGGAGGTGTTGCAAGCGACAATAATGCTACTGTGGTATAGTTGAACGAATAAAAAGGAGTGTATATGGAAGAGAGTTCAGAGGGCTACAAGCAAGTATGGAAGGGGCAGGGTCTACCACCTATGCTCAATGAATAGCTTGAAGTAAATGCTTCTTGTGTCTGAAGTGGACTCTCAACCTTATAACTATCTGGGACTTGAATTGAAGTTGTCTGCCCACTTGCTTAACCTCTCCACGAGGAAGCAGTTTACTCAGCTTATATAGACTTTTGGCTACACATAAAGTCCATAAAAAATACAGAAGGTACCAGGAAAGGCATACAAACAATTATTGTGGATGATATACTCTAAAAAAAAGATACTCAAGAAACCAAAAATCATTGAGATCCTCTTATTTACTATTCTTTAAATCAGATCCAAACAACTCCTCTAAAATATACATGCTCTCCAAGCAGTCCCCACAAATATCTCCGGACGGCTCAAAGCTCTCTATTTCCTTCTGGGAGATATCTAAACTACTAAAGATATCTCCACCCGGTTCCAGCGTCGGCACCACTTGTTCCATACTTTCCAGTCCAGGCCCTACCAGTCCAACACTTTCCATGCCCCCTGTTTCCTCATTAAACTCGTCCTCGTCCTCTTCATCCTCCTCTTCCTCATCTTCTTCGTCTTCATCCTCCTCATCCTCCTTTTCCTCCACTTTATTAACCACATAGACCAATCCAGGGGCTACTCAGTCCTCGAAGGTCTCCCCAGCTCCCTTATCGATGTCCCACTCCCGCCCCTTACCTACCGCATTCGCCTCATCCTCAATAATAAGGCGACGCACGAATTCGATGACCTTTTTCTTGGTTTGCCGGCGCAGATAGTCCTCGCGGTCTGTAGGTCCGAAAAGGAGTAGGGGAATAGAGTTTAGGGGGTGGGGATGGTGATTTTTGGAAATTACTTTCGAGGGGCTTAGATTGGTCATTTTGGTAGGCTTTGGGGAATGGGAGGTAATGGAGATGTTTTCGGTGTGTCGGGGGAGAGAGATGATGAGCAAAATGATCGGGGACGTTTAAAACTCGGAATAAAGGGGTTTAAATAGGCTCCCGGGGCAGGTTCTATAGATTAGGAATAGGTAAAATAAATCTCTACGGGATTTTGTAGTAGTATATTTGCGCCCGTTTTCTCAAAAAAGCGAATTTGGAGGAGGACGTAAGCCAAAAAGGAAAAAGAACTTGATTAGGGGTCGATTGAGAGGGGTAGATACAGCATAAAAATATCTAGATAAAATGGAAGTAAATTTGGAGAAGACCGCGGTAATAATAAGCGAGGCTCAGGGAGGACGAGGAAGGACCGGAACCATAAGCAAATCTGGACAAGGAGAGATAGTACAGTAAACTAAAGGTCTGTAGATGACGGCGAAAAAAAATCCGTTCCTATCAGCACGCGCTTAACAGGGGGGATGCAAGGAAGCATAGAAGAGGGAAAAGTGGACAGTTGGGAGCTTTACTATGAGAGAGAGGAAACGGTAGTCTCCCGGTTCAGGCCAAGGCCCCCGAGAGAAAACAGTAGAGAAGTGCAGAGCCAGGCATCATCGTGAAGGTCCCTGTGAATAGCTTCGAATACACCTCGCAGTTCCAAATCAACGAGCTTTGCAGTGGAAAGGGTTATTTGCGGCTGGGTAGTTCGAAGAGCATAGGTAATTCCAGATGCGCTGGCGCAGTGGCAGAGAAGATGGAAAGCCATGAGGGGGTCGCGAATGGCCTTGAGTGCGTCGCGCAGTTTTCTGGCTCGGTGGAGTCGTGTGCTGATGATGGCACGGCAACCATCATGGTGTCCGACTAGGGAGCTAATAGTAGTGATGGCTGAGGATTTGTTTACAGTGCACGGGAGAGCGGCTTGCTGTAGGGGAGTGGTCTACCAAGCCTCTGTTTTCTGTAGATTGATGTAAATACCGTAATCGGGTCCCTCGGTTTCAATTTGACGCAGGAGGGAGCCGGCGGAGTCCTGTTGTATAACAGTGTTCCCGTCGTCTGCGTACCATGTCTGAAGACGGACCGTATGGAAGGAATCACGTGAACGAATGAGGAATGGGTGGATTGATAGCGCGTAAAGGTGCATGGCAAGTGGATCGCCTTGTTATGTACTTGTCCTAGAAGAGACCGAATAAGGGCCGAAAGGAAGGTGCGATTGGTGGCTATATACCATGTGCGCGTAACGAGCAACCTGCGGGAAGTGAGTGATGAATTCACGGAGCAGATTTGATCGCTCGACCCGGTTAAATGCTTTCGTGAAGTCCACTTTCAAGGGGAAATGGTCGCTTTCAGAGAGGGCGCCACAAGTGAGTGTTAGGCGCGTGCTGATAGGAACGGATTTTTTTCGCCGTCATCTACAGACCTTTAGTTTACTATACTATCTCTCCTTGTCCAAATTTGCTTATGGTTCCGGTCCTTCCTCGTCCTCCCTGAGCCTCGCTTATTATTACCGCGGTCTTCTCCAAATTTACTTCCATTTTATCTAGATATTTTTATGCTGTATCTACCCCTCTCAATCGACCCCTAATCAAGTTCTTTTTCCTTTTTGGCTTACGTCCTCCTCCAAATTCGCTTTTTTGAGAAAACGGGCGCAAATATACTACTACAAAATCCCTTAGAGATTTATTTTACCTATTCCTAATCCATAGAACCTGCCCCGGGAGCCTATTTAAACCCCTTTATTCCGAGTTTTAAACGTACCTGATCATTTTACTCATCATTCCTCTCCCCCCACACACCCAAAACACCCCTTTTCCAGAAATATGACGTCGGATCGCCTCTCTGTCCGTATCTCCAAAAACCGTCGTTCCCGCCCTATCAATGGCCTCCGTCTCGCTGCCTACGGGCCAACGGATACCGAAGACTACATTTGGCGACAAACTAAGAAGAAAATCATCGATTTCGTTCGGCGCCTATTCAAAGAGGAAGAGGCAATGGAGGTAAGTAGGGTTGAGACTGAGAAAGTCGAGGGAGAAAGCGGGGGGTCCTTCGAGGAATGGTTAGCCCCTGACCTAGTGTACGAGACTCAGGAGAAGGATGGGGAGGAAGAGGAGGATGTAGAGGAAGAGGAGGAGGATGGGGAGGAAGAGGAGGATGGGAGGAAAAAGAGGAGGATGGGGAGGAAGAAGAGGAGGATGGGGAGGAAAAAGAGGAGGATGGGGAGGAAGAAGAGGAGGATGGGGAGGGGGAGGAGGAGGGGGAGGTGGAGGAGTGGGAGGAGGAGGATGAGGGAAGAGGGGGCATGGAAAGTGTTGGACTGGTGGGGCCTGGAATGGAGAGTACGGAACAAGTGGTGCCGACGCTGGAACCGGACGGAGATATCTTGAGTAGTCTAGATATCTTCCAGGAGGAAATAGAGAGCTATGAGCCGTTCGCAGATATATGTGGGGACTGCTTAGACAGCATGGATATTATAGAGGAGTTGTTTGGATCTGATTTAGAGAATGGGAAATAAGAGGACCTCATTGATTGTTAGTTTCTTAAGTATCTTTTGTTTAGAGTATGTCATTATACACAAATTGTTTTTGTGCATTTCCTGGTTCCTTGTATAGTTTTGTTCAGATTTTAGGTGTAGCCAAAAGTCTATAAAAGCTGAGTAAACTGCTTTCTCATGGAGAGGTAAAGCAAGTGGGCAGATAACTTCAAGTCAAGTCCCAGATAGATATAAAGTTGAGAGTCGACATCAGACACAAGAAGCATTTGTTTTACGCTATTCACTGAGCATAGGTGGTAGACCCAGCCCCTTCCATACTTGCTTGTAGCCCATTCAACTGTCTTCCCTATGCATTCCTTTTTGTTCGTTCAACTATACCACGGGAGCACTTTTGTCGCTTGCAACACCTCCTTCTTGGGGTAATTGGTTCTGAGGATCTCTTTCCCTGTCCATTTATCCCTATCAGCCTGATAGCACAGAAAAGACGATGGCAGAGGAAGAGCGGTTGCGGGTATCTCGGCGGCAATTGCAACCAACAAAAAGCTTTGGGACCGCAACAACTCTCGAGTGCCTCCGAGCGAAGGGGCTCAGATCGGCTTGAGGCGAAGCGGGAGAAGAGTCCATGGTAGAGGCGGTGGAGGTCGGTGCGGAGGCAGTTGGGAAGGTATTTGAGAGTACGTACGTGAGGAGGGAACAGAAAGTTAGGGAGAAAATACTTTTGATAACGAGTAGGTTGGGTCATGAGTAAAGTGGTGGCATTTCGAAATCGTAACAGTGGATGTGTTCAAAGACAAGTGAAGAAAACTGGTTGCTGTTGAGAGTAGGCGCAGGGTGGGCGGCAATTGCTGGCGAGTCGTTGAATGAATCGCAGGTCCCGTTGGGCAGCGGCAACGAAAAATATGCGGAGATCCGCTTTCGGAATGACAGAACAGGAGCCAGGAAACCTACCACTGGCGAGAGCGCGACGGAATTGAGAGAAGTCATGTACCGTGAAGTCTGCTGGAGAGGAAATATGGGCGAACGTCTTGTCTATACCGCCAAAAAGGTCTCATGTGGCCAGTCGAACTGAGCCGGCAAATGTTTCTGATATGCGCAGGCCAGAAAGATTCTGTTTTTCAGCCACACCGCGGCGGCCTAAGAAGGGGAGACGGGTGCCTGGCTTGGCCGGAGAGATTCGTTTGGCAGTTAGTAGGTAGGGGAACGCGGTAGGCGTCGGTGTGGCTTGGGGCAGCGGTGGCGCTAATGTCGGATGGCAGGCCGGATGTCTGACCAACGACCGGGGCAGGGACTGGAGTCTCAGGGGGAGAAGGGCGGATTTGTCGGCTAGCGGAAACCCAGAGATGGAAGCGAGTATAGCGATAACGGACTGAAAACGCGGATTGTTGCGGAAGGAAGGGAAAAGGCTTGAGCTGTGCGGGAGTCTTAGAGTTGTGAGCAGAACCGTTGAAATGAAGCGTAGTCGCTTAGGTCGAAACTTGCATCCCAAAGGGAGGAAGATCGGACGGGAAGTCAAGGGAGGCGTGGGTGAGAGATACGATGGCAGCATCACGGGACACAGAGGCTTTTGTGGACGGCATGGTGGGATGAAGAGGCGGTAAAAAGGGAACGAAGGGACTGCGAAGGCGCTAGAGGAAGCGTTGGGAAACTACGTGATCATTCAGGGAATGGCTGCAAAAGAACATGATGAGCAACTCACTTGCTGTGTGTTGCTTTTGAGTTGCCTCCCGCTGATGCAGGAGGCCTTTTATGCGCGCCCATCGTCTCTGTCGGCTGTCTACCGACCACCGAAATCTGAGACTGTGATTTCTAGTGTATCACAACGAATATGTCACCTACGCAGCTGGAAGCTACGCAGTTGCAGATTAGGTCTTGTTACCCACGCACCACCTGTAGACTGGGGAACGTTTGGGTGTTTTACTCTTGGAAGATATATCCCAGCTATCGCATAGTTTTCCAGACAACCACAATCGACTCAAAAAGTGTATACTGCAAAACAATTGGGATAGGTAGATCCAAAAAATAATAAATAGTTCCAACTTGAATAAATAAATAAATGCCACAATTGGACTTAGAATGAATAATGAGTAGAAACCCGAATTTAATGATAGGTGATCGAGGGGAATATTTAGATGGTCCGAGGATGTAAAAAATATTTCTAACAACCTAGACTAATTTTACTCTACACCAGGGTGAATCTGCTACAAAAATCGTGTGAGCCGTTCAATAATTTTGGTAGACATAATTCACGCTCAGCAATAACTATTGTAGTATTTTCCAGGTAAGCAATCATCCAGATAATAATTTGTTGGTAGCATAAATGCCATAATTATAGCCTGTATAATATAAAAACACAACCGTAGGACATAAAACTTATTTAACACTGAATTCAGCACAAAATAGCGCCAGTGTAAATAGATAAAATTATTCCTTGACGATTCACAATAAACATAAATTGTGGACCTCAGTAAAAATATTTTTCCACAATTCAGCATCACTGTAGGACACCAGGATATAGATTAAAATGTTTGGTCAATTTTAACATATAACGACACAGTAACTGGGAAGGAACTACGCCCCCTAAAATGCTACCTTCAGTCCAGCAATCAAGCAGGCCGCACTGAACATGACGGCTGCTGCAGCGTGCCTTTGCATCAAAACCCCCCGAACCTTTCCGTACGTCTCCAGTGCCCTCACAGCCTGTAGACTTGACTTCTATTGCTGTCGTTCTGAGTCACAACATGAAGTGAGGGGGTGCCGTTTTTTTGAGGTGTAGAGGATCGCTGCGGTCATGGGGGCTCAGGAAGATGAGGTTTGGTCTGGCGTTTGGTTGGATGGGTGCTGCAATAGTTGCGGGATCAACCTGGATACGTGTGCTGTCGGGGGAATTTGCGTTTAGTCTGTTCGTTCAGCTAAAAACTGTAAATAAATTGTAAAGTACAATGCATTAAAGTACATTGCCATACCCTTCCATCCGCCCCTGCTTGTGTCATCCCCGCAGGCAGGTGGGGTGAACGTTTATTGAAGTAGGGATCCCCGACAAGGGGCCGCCGTGGGCAATAGCATTGGAGGATGCCCTAAGGTCTAAGTCACTAAGATCCTAATACGTAACGAACGTAGTGAGGACGTTGTAAATCCTTTGGAGTTGCTGATGGGAGAGCAATGAATATCGAAGCAGTTCGATAGCATTGTGGAGGTGATGTAAATTGCCTTTTGGGGTACTAAATAGCAGGTAATAAACTTGACTACTGCCTCAAACAGTCATGCACGAGCTTTTGTCGCGAATTTACTCTGTTTTAGTGCTTACGCGACAGCTTCGAGCTCCTGGGAGCGCCGACCGGCAACGGCGCCTTCACCGACTCATACTTTCGGGGCAAGCTCGATGGGGGAAAGGTTTGGTTGTTTTACTTTTGGAAGATACATCCGATTTATCCCATGGTTTTCCAGATAACCACAATCCACAAGGTCGATGGGTTCCGCCGCACGCTCGCACTGCTGACCCATGTCCGTGATTTCTGCTGGTACGGAAAAGTTTCTGTCTGTAGGAGAGTGGTCCTCTCCACAAACTTCGGTCTTCTCCCTTCCCATGATTCTTTAAAAAAACCCTTCCCATCAATTTTCTTTTAGGAACAAAATCATGGAACGGATTTTTCCCATGAATCCAAATTCACTGTGCAGCTCCATTTCTATTATTCTTTGAGCATTTTGGTTCTCTCTTTTCGGAACAGGAATCTTTCGTCTATTGATCCGATCCGTCCTTCAAATTCTGTTCCGATATGTTATCAAGCAGATTTTTACTTATTTTCCTAATGGCATGCAAATTCAAAGCCGGTGAATTGCTTCACATTTTTTATTTCGTCCATGGCCGTGAAAATATTCGAATAAGTAGCCCTGTTTAAAGTCCTAAATCGACATCGTTGAGGCAACCCCCCACCATCAACTACCTCATCAGCTCACCCCATTTTTTTGCATTCAACATGGCCAACCTCCGCCATTCCCTCACCATCTCCAAATTATCCCGAGGCCGCCGTCCCCTCAACGCTCTGGCCCTGATGGCAAATGGTCCAACCGACTAAGTTGATTGCTGTAGAAGGTTGGACCGGGAACGCGTTCGGGAGTGGGTCCACCGTAACTGCTTCGAGCAGGCAGAAGGGGCAGAGGAGGAGGAGGAGGAGGAAGAGGAAGAATGGGAGGATAAAGAGGAGGAATAGGTGGACCCGTAGGAGCCAGTAGTGTACAACGGTGGGGGAACTCCCATGGAGAAGGAAGGGGAGACTGAGGGAGGAATTGTGATCTCTAACTCTTCTGACGAAGATGAACAGTCGGTTGAAGAGGATTACGAGGAGAATGACGGTGAGGGAGACATGGAAAATGCTGGAATAGTGGGGAAGGGGCCGAAAATATGGACCAGAGGGTTCCGACTCTGGAACCGGATGGGGGCATCCTCAGTGGTCTGGATATTTCCCAAGAGGCAAAGGAAAATTATAAGCCGTTAGCGGATATTTGTGGGACTGCTTGTGTGGAATGGAAATTTTGGCGGAAATGCTTGGCTCTGATCTAGACAACGAATATATTGAGGAAACAATCTATATATTTATCGCTATAGTATTTTCTGTTAGTCTTTCTCGTTCAAACGATTCCATTTGATGCATGTGAGTGTTCTTAGTATGTTTGCTTGAGACTTTAGGGTTAGCCAAAAGGTCTATGTAAGCTGAGTAAACCGCTTTCTCTTGTGCAGATCAAGCAAGTTGCCAGACAACATCAAGTCACGTTCAGAGTAATAGGAAGTTGAGAGTCAAATTCAGACCCAAGAAAAATTTTTCTTACGCTGGTCAGAGAGCATTAGTGGTATACTCTGCCCCTTCCATACTTGCTTGTATCCCTCTCACTTCTCTTCCTTATTCACTCCCTTTTATGTGTTGAACTATACAACGGTAGCACTTTTGTCGCTTGCACCACCTCCTTCTTTGGGGTAGTTGGTTCTAAGTATCTCTTCTCCCGACGATTTACCCTTATCATTTGGTACTCTTGTGCAGGGTCGAAGTCCAGGCCTCCAGCATTCTAGCATGTCAGGCTGGAGATCTGTACATGATGCCCTGCGCCATCGAATGTGAGTAAGAGTTCTGGTCGCGCTTGTCGTCCCTGACAACTAGCTCCGGCCTGCAGACATTCTGCTACAGCCATAGGCCACATCCACCATCACACCTTCCCACGCCGAGTCATGCTATAAAACCATTGCCTTCCCTTCAATTCTACTTCGCGCACCCGTGCTACCAGTTTCGTCAGAGAAGCTGCTGAAATTGAGCTCTGGAATAAGATTTGCAGCCTCAACCCCAAATTGGCCCGCAATATCCCCGACTGCGATCTACCTGCCCCAAGCTTCTCTTAAATTTTATCAGTGCCCCGTCCACCACGGCAACTTGCTTTATTGATGAACTCATCCTGAACATTGGTTGCCGCTTTTTCACCGATACCTGTATTAGAAATCAGGGAACTTCCAGTTGAAATGACGAAGCATCTCTTGGAATGTTCCATTCACCGTGAAAATGGTAATTTTTTATCAGTTATCCTCCAACTGAATCAACACTCTGCGACAGCTTCTTGTGATATCATTGGAAGCATCAAAACCTGAGGGTGTGGTTATTCACTTCGTTATACATTTAGTTTTGTTCATTACGCTCCTGTGACGTCATGGATGATGATTTAGGAAGGAAGGCACCTCGATTTGACGCCAATCGGGGGAAAGATTTATATTTTTGGGCGCTTCTTTTCGAACCAATAGCCGAGTACAAAGAGGTGTCATCTGTTCTCTTCCATGATGTCCTTGAATCACGGAAGCCTGAGGAGCTCACAGCAGAAGAGAGAGTAAAGATAGTCAAGGCTCGCGCATTGCTATTGATTTGAATTGGATCGAAGGCTGCACGGACTGGAGCAGCGGAAAATGCTAATCCGTACAAAATTTACTCTCGTTTGGAGGCACGGTATGCTACGAGGACTACCGCAAGCAGAGTGCAGCTACAAACTGAGCTGCACCAGATAAGGTACGACAATAGCCTCACGGCGAGTGAACTTATCGACAATGTCGAGAGAATTTTCAACCAGTTGGAAGCTACCTGGAGTCACGTCCATGAGACATTGAAAAATCCCACCATCTTGGCGATGCTCGAAAATGCAGATGAATCATCATATGGTCTAATTGTCTCTGCACTGCAGACTTTATCGGGTGATATGCTGACATGGGAATCAGTCACAGCTCGAATACTGCTTGAGTTTAACCCTCGTAGTAAGGAAGCTTTTGGATCGTCTGCGAAAGGTAATGGAATATTCACAAACTCTTGGAAGTCTTGTGCTTTAAGTGCGATGGCACGTTTGATATGCTTTGGTTGTCGTCTGTTTGTGCACTACAAACGCAATCACCCGGATATACGTTCGATGACGAGAGAAAATCAGAGGCTAAAAAATCGACAGGATCATGACACACAGAAGGGTCTGTTCAGTTGATGTTAGAGAGCAGTTAAAGTTGACTTTATTAGTGATTCTGGTGCAACTGCACACATGGTTGAGGATGAATTGATCTTATTGGACTGTAGGGCTTTCCCGAATGTGACAGTGTCAGTGAGTTTTGGTAGACAACTGAAAGCAGTAAGCCGAGGTTCTATTGTTTTTACTATTGAAGGAACGCCTATGGGCAAGTCCAAATATTACTGGACGTTAAGTAATACGCTATTTGTGCCGAAGCTGGAAAATAACTTCCGTTCATATTCTGAGCTTCTTAGGGCTGTCTATCACACAACATTCCAAGAAAACAAGTGCATTATCCTGCCCGGTGACGAAGTGATAGCAGAGGAAGAGTTGAAGGACAGCTTGTTCGTACTTCATGCCAGCATAGAACTGAGTGTATATTCCAATATTGCAGAGACGAGTAATGGAGTAGACTTCTAGCACCAAAATTTTTGGAAGTTTAAATTAGCGAGTGTCAAGGAAATGTTAAAGCTGGGCTCAGCAATAGGAATGTCTGTCAGTGGCAAAGGGGAATCGGGAAAGTAATGTGAGCATTGTGTGAAAGGAAAGATGCAGAGACTCAGTCTAAAGAGTAGAATGCGAAAGGAAAAGGCTCTTGGTGAAGTTATCCTCTCAGATTTCTGTGGACCTTTGAGTGTGAACGGCCTAGGTGGGAAGGAATACTTCGTGAGTTTCAGTGACAGAGTTTCCAGTCACAAGCCTGTAAGAGCTATTGATGAGAACAGCGATGTGTATAAGAGTTTTATCAGCTATCAATGCTGGCTTGAAAGGCAATTTGGAGCCGTTGTGAAGAAACTCTACTCGGATAATGGAGGTGAATATGAGAGCCTATTGACCTATCTCCGTGATAACAGTATAGAGAGCGAATTTTCCGCTCCGTATACGTCGGAACGGAACGGTGTATCTCAGCGCCTGAACCGGACACTACTCGACATGGCTAGGTCAAAGTTCGCTCAGGCTGGACTGCCATGATCCTTTTGTGGAGATTCTGTAACAACGGCAGGATATATACGAAATGTGATCAGTTCTAGACGAACTGATGGAAGAAATCTTCTTGAGATTTTATCGTGTGTGAATCCAAATGTCCTTCACCTCAGGATATTTTGCTATGAAGCTTGGCTGAATTTACCTAATCGCAAAACGCTTGATGTGAAAGCCAGGAGGGGAATATTGTTACGGCCATTAACTGACGGTAATTAACGTATTTGGGACATTGAACAACGGAGAGCTAACGTGACGCGTCATGTCGTTTTCAATGAGCAAGTTTTCTCTGGTACTGGCTGGCGCTCGAGGGATCAGTATAGGGTTGTTTTAGATGCTTGGTACTTAAGCACGATATAGGAAGGTTGGTATTTGCAGGGGACATTGGAGCATGAGAGTTCGGATGAGGAGTACGTTGATGTTGATTTTACAGACTCATAACTTCTTGGAGACTCAAGTGTCTCACACGAGCATGATGGGTTTGCGACAAGTGAAGACGTCGGCAGCAACAAAAATACAGCAGCTGCAGAGGAAGAACTCGATCCGGCCTCTGGTGACGTATTAGATGCATTAACCTATGTCTCTACACCCCTTTCACACGTGAAATGGACGTGGGAAAGACGGCTTCGGAAGCCGATCTAAAAATTGTAGGTTTAAAGAGATTTCCAATAACGCAAGGCATCTAGTCCCAGTTACAGCTGCTGTAGCATTGCAGTCGGATGATTCGGACGGGTGTAAAGTAGCTATTGTTGCCGAAATCCAATCAATCACGGATAACGGTACCTGTACTTTAGTGAAGCTCCCGAAGGGTGAACGAGTACTGGACAGTAAGATGGTATTCAACAAGATGTTCAAGGATGACGGAACCCTGGGCAGATAAAAAGCACGCTGGGTTGTTAAGGGGTTTCAACAAGGGTACGAAAATGAGTTGTATAACCTAGTCATTGCTTTTTAGAGTATTTGGATTGCAGTAGCAGTCGGGCTGTTGCTGGAATACGAAATCCACCAAATAGACCCGACCTCATCGTTTTTTAACGGAGGGCTTGAAGATATAGAATACAAAATGATTCGTCCTCCGCCCAGGATAGATGTCGGACTACAGGAAAGCGAAGAACTGCGCCTCTGCAAAGCCCAGTATGGACTCAAAAGAGCTCCTGCAATTTGGAATGTTACATTTACAAAAGCGGTATCTAACATGGGTTTCTTGCAGTTCAAGTCAGATAGTAGACGGTAAAAGAGTGTATCTGCTGGTCTATGTGGATGACGTTTTAGTCATGGCACCGTGTATGGGGACAGTAACGGTTGCTAAGCAGTGAACCTCAGAAAAATTCCAGATCCGGGACTGTGGTAAGGTTGGAACATTTCTCGGAGTGGAATTCAAGCGAGTCGAGAATGGAATGCTTCTCAGTCAGAGAAACTATATACATCAGGTTCTTCGCAGGTTTGGCATGTATGAATCCAAAATTTGCCCTACATCAATCACTCCAAGTTATTTGAAGTCGACTAAACCCGATGAGGAGCCATTCGATCAGACATCTTTTAAGGAGGCGATTGGCACTTTACTTTATCTGTCTACCAGGACTCAACCAGACATTGCTCTCGCGGTAGGGCTGGTGCCAAGGAAGTCTTCGAGTCCCACGACATCTGAATGGGTCAGTGTAAAGCATAACTCCAGGCATTGGAATGGAACTTTAGAGTTTGGAATTACTTTCAAGGATGATGTGCTGAGAGAATCAGTTGAACTGACAGGGTATTCTGACCCTGACTTGGCCGGTGACAGGTCTGAACAGAAATCTACAAGTGGACAGGTGTTACTAATCGCTGGGATACCAGTCTTGTGAGCCTCCAAGAAGCAGACCAGTGTTGCCCTTTCCTCTAGAGAGTATATTACCGTTTCGAATTATTTTAAGGGCGTAAGATGGGTGAAGGGACTTTTAGAGAAACTTGGGACACTTCAGGATGGATCAGTGACTGTCGTCGAGGATACTGATGTGCGCAAATTCGCACACGACTAAAAAAGCTAAAAGAGGACCAAAATTGTATACAGCATCGGATTTTGGAAGATATTTTTACATTTTCTGAATTTGCAAGATATTTTTAATTTGGATGAGTGGGGCAAATTTATCGATTGATTTTTTATTTTTGGGCACGCTGTCATAATAGATGTCAGTACAGTTCCATGTTCTGGGTGATACTACGAGTGACTCTGAAAGGTCTATATAATGGCCACATCAATTCCCACCCCTGGCCGATGGGTGGCTGGCATAGGTATGGCAACTAGATATTTACCTTGAGGAAATATCTTCTAATAGTCTCTCTGGCTCACACGATTACCGTGAATACATTTTATGGTTATTAGTATGTTTGTTTGAGACTTTTAGGGTAGCCAAAAGTCTATATAAGCCGAGTAAACTGCTTCCTTTAGTGGAGGTGAAGCGAGTTGGCAGACAACTTCAAGCCAAGTCCCGAGTAGTAGGAAGTTGAGAGTCGTTGAGAGGCAACTTCAGACCCAAGAAAACGTTTTCTTACGCTAGTCGCAGAGCGTCGGTGGTAGACTCTGCCCCTTTTATACTTGCTTGTAGCTTCCTCAACTCTCTCCTATATACATTCCCTTTTTTTCGTTCAACAATACCACGGTAGCACTTTTGTCGCTCGCAACACTTCCTTGTCAGGGTAATTGCTTCTGAGGATCTCTTCCCCCCGCCGATTTACCCCTATCATTTGGTACTCTTGTGGAGGGGGTTGCACCCGAGGTATTCGAGTTGAGCAGTAGTAAGGAACACTTCGGGGGGGATTTCTTTTCTGTAATCATGGATCTCAACGCTGCTCGTATAACGTTCACAGGGGGCAAGAATGAAGACGTTGAGGAGTTTCTTTACACATATGTCAACATTGTGATGCGTAAGAAGAGCGATGAATAGAAGGCCGAAAGTATCTTCGCCTATCTTCATGGTGACGCAAAGAACAAATATAAGTCCAAGTTTATCGACGGGTGGTCTCTTAACTGGAATGGGCGTAACTTCGGTGAGGTATGTGAGTGGCTTGTAAAAGAATATGCTAAGGAGGGAGAACCAGATGAGATGATTTGTACCGCCATAGAGGCTCTGCTCAACTTCGACGATTTATAAAGCTCATTGGTATACTTGTGTGATCTCTATTAAAAGGCTGGGTTCAATGACCAAGCCAAGTACGGGATGCTGCGTAAGGCGGCTATGGGGAATAAACAGCTTTCCGATTTCCTCCTCATCAAGGGCCCTCACACTTTTGATGAACTGAAGGGTACCATAGTATAATTTGTCAAAAATTCGGAGACGTTTCAGTCACTGAGTGAGGTACCGAGGGAAACCCGCACATCGATGTCTATCTTACATTCTGAAAAGAATTATCAAAGGCCGGCTACTAGTGCAGTGGCATTAGAATCTGTCAGGAGCGATGTCAAAAACTTGGAAGAACGGCTGGAAACCCGATTCGATAATCGACTTGACATGATAACCTCGCAGTTGGAATGCCTTATTCTTACCATTAAGAAGAACCAGTCTGGGGCCCCTAAGGCTTCAGAAGTCTGTTCTAACTGTCACAAGCCTGGACACTTTGCAAACAGGTGTCCTGATAATCCACATAGAAACACTCGTTGTGCAAAGTGCGGTCGATATGGGCATCATGAAAGTAACTGCTGGTCTAAAGACAACAGAAGAGCAAATTTATCGGAAGCGAGGAGTGAGTCAGGACCAGAGGTGAAAAGCTTACAAAATAGAAGGGATCAAAGGTTGACGGATGCTGGTAACGTATCCATCGCTGAAGAAATCAGTCAAGTCAATGTGACAAGAAGGGATGGGGAAGGGAACATTTTATCGAAGAAAACTAGGCTAGAGTATGGAATGCTGGAGCATATCCCAGCACCTGTACCTCCTCGAACCAAGAATTCTGATCAAGTTGTTCCAGGAGTGGTAGTCACTCCGGCCAAGAAGACGAAAAAGAGTAAGAAAGTTAAGAGTATCTCTAAGGACGTACTAGAGTATGTGAAGAGGTACAATTTGGTGGCTGAGCTTGCATCAGCCCCAACTGGGATAAAGTTTTGTCAACTTTTGAGAGGCGACGAAGAGGACGCTAGAAAAGAACTTAAAAAATTTATGAGGTTTAATAAGTCCGCTAATAGTAAGAAATTGTTTCTTCAATCGACCTCTACAGCAGCAAAACGTCTTCAGCTGGTGCCAGTCAATGTATTGGGAATGAAAACCCAAGCTCTTTTCGATTCGGGCGCTATTTCAAACCTTATTTCAGAAACTTTTGTGACAGATCTAGGTCTCGAGACTACTCCAACGACTCGAAAAATAACTGTAGCGGATGGAACCGTCTCAAAATGCATGGGCACTGTTGACAAGGTTTCCGTGTTCTTTGGGGACTCTAAAGTTGATGTAGACTTTCTTGTCATGCCTGATCTCCCTTTCGACGCAATCATTGGCTGCCCCACCATGGAAAGACTAGGGACTTGCATTGACTTGGGCAACGAAATCGTTTCAGTTAATATTGACGGCAGAACCGTGAAGATGCCCCTTGATTTCGACAAAAGCACACGTCCGGGAGATTTAAAAGAAACGGACAGTAAAGATTTCACTTCTAGATATGAAAGCGAAGATACCGAACCAACTAACACTTTCGGAAGTGGAGAAGGGTACGCTCGGGGGTTAATGAACACGGCATGGGACGATTATGATTCTGGGTTTGAAACAGATGAAGACTGGAATTCTAGGGTAGGTTTGGCACCTGATTGTGTCTCTTTTCGCGATAATATCGAATCAAAGGACGGAGTTCGGAGCATGAAAGAAGATCAGCTTTGCAAGGAAAACAAGAATATGTTGAATTCCATATCTGAAGATGTGAGCACGCCGGAAGAGGTCCTTCCAAAGTTGGAGGGTGAGGATCAAGAAGAGGACCAGCGGCAGATGGAATAAATTCAAGAAAAATTACAGCACCTGCCAGCCTCCGCCGCAATGAAAATATACGAAATGTTAACATCTTTCGAAGTAATTGCATCGAGTGTTTCAGATCTAAGACAAGCAAGTGTACCGGTCACTCACTCATTTGAACTTACCGATACTCAACCAATTTACCACAGGCCTAGACGTCAACCGCCGAAATATGACCGACTTATCTCAGAGAATGTTACAAGTATGCTTGAAAATGATATTATTCGGCCAGTTTCATCCCCATGGTCATTTCCAGTTATGTTAGCATCAAAAAAGGATGGAAAACTTTGCTTTTGCGTCGATTACCGACAGTTGAACCAGAGAATTATACCTGATCGATTTCCGATGCCAAATATGGTGGAAATCCTCGAGGACTTGAAGGAAGGGAGGTAATTCACGTCAATTGACCTCTATACTGGCTATTGGCAAATTTCATTGGATGAAAAATGTAAGGAAAAACAACTTTTACGAGCAAAGCCGGTACCTTCAAGCTCGAAGTGATACCTTTGGTGTCATAGATGCACCAGCTACATTTCAAAAGATGATGAACGAAGTTTTGTAAGGACTTCCATTTGCAAGAGTTTATATCGATGATGTGGTAATACTCTCAAAAACCTTGGATCAGCACATATCGGATGTCAAGACAGTAGTGGAGAGGATATCAGCATACAGCCTGAAAATTAAGTTGACCAAATGCTTCTTTGCGAAAACCTCTATCCAATTACTCGGCCATATCGTCGATCGAGAAAGAACTAGAGTGAATCCAGAGAAAACGAAAAAACCAAAGTTGGCACCAAGGCCCGCTTCAAAGACGGAGGTCCGAAGCTTCTTAGGACTGGCCTCATATTACAGAAGATTTATCAAAGATTTCGCCAAGACTGCAGCACCGTTACATGCCAGCAATACGAAGAACGGAAAATATTACTAGAACAAGGAAATGGAAACTGCATTTGAGGAGCTTAAAGATAAGCTATGTGTCCCCACAGTTCTCATGTACCCAGATTTAAAGAGACCATTCGTTGTGGAGACAGATGCCTCAGAACGGTCTTTGGGTGCCGTTTTGTCCCAAAAAGATGAAAACGGAAGACTACACCCTGTTCAATTCGCAAGCCGAACTCTGAATGACGCGGAAAAGAGATACTCAGTCTGCGAGAAAGAAGCGCTAGCTGTCGTCTTCGCGCTGAAAAAGTTTCGCGTATACCTTTTATCACTCGAGAAATTTGTCTTGATAACTGATCACCAGGCACTTAAAACAGCATTCCAAAAGAAGGATGTACATCACCGCTTGGCCCGATGGCTCGACATTTTCGCAGAATATCGGTTTGAAATTGTGTATAGACCCGGACGCAATAATCAGCCTGCCGACTACCTATCCCGCTTGAGGGACGCACTGATTCCAAATGAAAAAGCTTCAGAGGACATCGTCGGAGTCGCCGAGTTGCAGTTGCCGAACGATAACGAGTACGAAGCTAATATTCACGGACTGATCAAATTCCTCGATGGACTAGAAATGAGAAAGGTTGATCTTGAACACCGAAATTGGGTACGCAGGAATCAAAAGGCTTTTACGTTGTGGAATGGGAAACTTTTCCGGCACACTGAAGCCAGTCCTCGACTAGTGGCCCCTTTGAAAGAAAGAATGAAGATCTTGAGGACTTTTCATGATGAGCTAGGGCATTAGGGTCTCGAAAAAACCAAAACATTCGTAACTGAGAGATTCTGGTGGCCCAGTATCCATAAGAACGTCTATAATTTCGTGAAAAGCTGCGACAACTGCCAAAAATTCACTCCGATACGGAAGTGTAAGACAACTGAAAGTTTTCCAGTTTCCGGTCTCTTTGAAACCTTCTCAATTGACTTTGCGGGCCCGTTCAAGGAAACCTCTTCCGGAAACAAATATCTCCTTATAGGGGTGGAACATTTTACTGGATGGCCAATAGCAGTTGCAGTTGAGGAGGCAAATGCTGAGGTGGTACTGAGATTCATCGAAAAAGAAATAATTGAACCGTTTGGTCTTCCAAAAAGGATCATCTCGGATAACGCCCTTTGTTTTACTGCAACTTCACTGCTTCGTTTTTTGGAAGAGAAAGGGATTCAGCTGAAGACCGTTCTCACATACGCTCCTATGTTCAACGGGAAAGCGGAGAGGATGGTTGGAACCATCAAACGATCAATATCGAAAACTATGTCGGAGAATGAAATCCAGTAGGAAGATGCCTTATCAAAAGTGTTATACGGCTATCGTCGAAGAAGAGGAAGAAATGGACGCTCACCATTCGAGCTAATGTACCGAAGGGCTCCTAGAATGTTACAGAGAGACATGGAAACAAATATTATCGATGAAGAGAGTAGGGAAGTTGAACTACTGGCCACCGAAGGCTGAAGATCACACCGTGCGCTAACACAGACAAGAAATAAGGATGCAGAACCTGCAGTCAGAACCTTCTCAGTTGGCTCTAAAGTACTTGTAGTACATGGAAAAGCAATGCAGCAGTCTTTGAAGTGGCCGGCCTTCCAAACCAAGCACTTGAATCCTTGCATCGTCACGGAGGAAAGACACCTGCACTACCAGCTCTGTTTAAGCTCAGGGAAGAGATCAAGGTGGGCCATCCATGCACGTCGTCTGGTCCCTTACCATCAGAGGCCTGAAGAATTCCTTCTCACACAGGACTATGCACAACCACGGGGCATACTCATCTTTAACTATAGAATGATTCCTATGGGAGGAAAAAGGGCCTGGGAATGGATCATCTCGATTACGCGGGACTACTACGAACTCCACGTAATCATCCATTTCTACATTAATATATGCCTATGTTTTAGTACGTTGAACGGACCATTGCTACCTGAAGAAGATTTCCGACTATTAATAAGAGTTCTATTTTCATTTCAAAACGGAAGGTTCACGGTAGCAGGTCCAGAGTTTGTGGAGGTAATATATCATTACTCTATAGGAAGATATGGAATGGTAGCTGCTGGAGACTTGTCGCAAACGTATCTGAATATTATTTGTCCAATTTACGTATTTCTCAAGAACAACCAAGATGTCCAACTGAGAGGTTACGCCTTACCCCCGGATATTGAAAACAGACTAGTCCCGTATCATCTATGGGAACCTTACGTTTCTCCGCCACAAATTGGGAACGTTGGAGGCTGCGAGGATCCTACTGAAGTAGTGATAATGACCAGAAGAGGACCTTCGGGAGACAACAACCCGCACAGAAGAGGTTCCGGTCGTCCCCCGAGAGGACCTCGTGCAGGTCCCAGTACGTCAGGAGCTGGTCGCGGCCATTCATCGGGACCGTCCAACACAACGTCATCTCTAGCTCTCCTTCGCAACCATGCACAGCATACAGTCGGAAGAAGAAGATTATCTTTTTGCCTGATATATCGTTCATTTTGGCTGTAAAGCACGAAAAACAGCTTGGGGGAGAATCCTTCGTCGTGGGTGGTATCAATGCTTGCTTTAGTAATCTGTTCCGGAGGGCGGGAGAGCCTATCAAAATTGTCTCGCTCGGCGACGGCAACAGCACCATTGGCTCGTCCGCCACAGCTAGGGCTGACCTTTTCCGCCATTTCGGGGGAGACATTTGTACTGTTGAAGCCGGTGATGCGAGCCATGGCGGGATGCTTGCGATAGCAGGCGGCAACAGGGATCGAGTATTCAGGGTTAACAATTTTCTCGGTCGCATCGGCATTGACAAGCTTGTGGAGAGTCGGGTTCTCCAAATCTGCAAAAAATAAGGATACGCTACCTTTATGCAACTTGTCCGCACAGAGGAATACGGAATGGCTGCAGAGAGAACGAACAAAAAACTCAATTGGGAGGGGTCCTAAAATTGTTGCCGCAATTATTTTTCCTGCAACTTGTAAGTGCTACTTGATGAGATAGCATTGCCAGAGGAACGGGTTACATTTTGAAAACGATTAAAGTGGTATGTCTACAAAAATTATTGGGTTGAGTTGATCTTTTTGCAAGCTTACATCTAATTGTGCTAATTCCTTTACGACAACTGGCCTTACTTCCAACCCTGACCCTGCTTTCCATTGCACATTCATACATCAGTCATAAACAAATCAACAACCTATTTCCCAAATATGAAACTACCCAAACTTTTTCCCCCACTGCAGGTGGTACTCTTAGTATATACTTTAGTAGAGTATCTACTCTAAAGGTAGGTGGTAGGCACTGACTTCATGAGTTTAAGTCCATGTTAACGTCGTAGGAACTGAGATAGGGGCGTCTATTAATTCTGGGAAGATGATTTATATGTGACCTTGAGCAGTTCCGGGGATGAGAGTGTACCCCTGATTAGGCAGCTAAGACGGGAGAAAGATCTTTACTCAAAATGGAACAGAAATTTGTGATCGGACGTCCTGGCGAAGTAGTCGTCTGGTAGCAGTTATAGTATAAGTCTGTAACAAAGAGCTCGATAGAGGTAAGCTGATCAGGCTAATTGTAAGCTCACATATATTATACTTGATTCATCGCGGAACGACAGGCCTCACTTCGGAAAATGAGCCTACAATTCAAATATTGCGTTATCCAAACTTAATCCCCAGTAAACGTGGTTGGCGAACGGTGCTATGAATTATGCAATCCACAGGAAGGCCGTAGTTTGCTATATTACAAAGTAGTTATTGCATGTGATACTTGATGAGCAGTAAACTTGTACCCAATCGAAAATTCCTAACGGTATGGGACAAGCATTGAGTACAGTACAATATCTATTTTTGCAAGATATTTTACAGTATCCGAACTTGAGATATATTTTTAAATTTGGATGATTGTGGCAAATTCATGCTTTTGTTTTTTGTTTTATGACTCGCTGGCATTAATAGATATCGGTACATGCAAATGTTCTGGGTTCGAAGAGTGACCTTAGAAAACCTATACTTTGGGCACATAAGTTACACCCCTTGCTGATGAGTAAAGGGAATTGGCATGGCGGCTAGATATTTATCTTGAATAAATATCCTGTACTAATCATTCTTGTCCGTTCACTTCCGTTGAGTGAAATTTATGGTACTTAGTATGTTTTTTCGAGACTTTAGAGTTAGCCTTAAAGTCTACATAGGCGGGGAAAACTGCTCCCTCTTGGAGAGGTCAAGCAAGTTGGGAGACAACTCTAAGTACAGACCCAAGTAGTCCAGAAGTTGAAAGTGAACTTATTTCCTGAGAAGGCTTCCTTCAACGCTAACCCTTGAGCATAGGTGGTAGACCCTGCCCCTTATACAATGCCTTGTAGCCTCTCCCTCTCCTTCATTGTCAATTTCTTCTCGTCCCCACAACCATACTTCGGTAGCACTCTTAGTTCTTCCAACACATCTATCTTGAGAAATATGGCTCTGAGAATATAATATTCGATTTATTCATCCGTATCATGCGGGTAATACCTGGCACTTCCTTTGGATCTCTGTGTACTAGTCAATAATATAAAAGGGGTCACTTCAGATCCGACGGAGTCATTTGAAATCCGCTTCTGTTGTGATAGCTTGCGAATTTCTAATGTGCAAAACACGGGTAAGTTTGTATAGTTTGCCGAGGCCAGAGCAATTGTAATCAAACAAAGACATAAATAAAAACTCCCTTCAGGTATCCTCTTCAGATCTGATTATCTATTTTTAGTACGATATCATTCGATCCGGGCTCGATAAGATTCTTGAGTACCGCTTATGACATCAACTTGGTCAACACATCTTCAACACTACTGTGTTTTTGACCCAAAAATGCCCGAAATAATTCTGTCGCGAAAATGTTCTGTGGCAGGGGCAATGTTTAACATCTTACGCTTTATATATATACATAAACCCTGGATATAATATCGAATTGACTCTTGATTTCCCTGAAAAATAAACTGGGATTGATTACTTAGAATTCCTCTTCAGCTTTTGTGGGACGGAGATCTCTTCGTCGACCATATTACTTAGCGCAATGGCTGCAACGGACGTTGCGAGTCTAATCACTATTTTATAATTTAAATAGTTTGACGTAGATCAGTGCATCATTTACGCTTCTATCTCCAAAGGAAAAAACTTCCATACTTATGAAGGAACATAAGATTTACTACCAAAATAGTAGAGTGATAATCCCATAATATTTGGAGACTTCAGGTCGAGCTTTGGCACCTTCATATTGAATCTGAGGTAAATTCTTCGGATATGCTACAACGTATTGTATTTTTGAAAGCAAGCGTCGTCGTGTCTTACCGTTTGAATACGAATCCCATACTGTATTCGCGGGTAAATACTGCGCTGGTGCGAAACACGTGCTATACTCCCGCTAGAGGCGCACTGTATTCGGCCGGAGTCACACTGTAGTCGCCCAGCACCATCGTGTACTTTAGCAACGCAGCATTGTAGTTGTGCTAGTGAGGTCTTCAATTCCTGCGACATGTGAAAGGAAACCATTGATCTTTTGAATAATTAAGCTTGACTGATTAATTTCACGTCATGATTGGCGCACTGGGCGCGTGTATTTTTGCGCGTTCATCGCTTACCGATTTTTTTTTGCAGGAATCACAACGATTAAGGTGCGAAGAATTATGTAACTTTATGAATACGAAATGAATGAGTGGTATACTCTGCAGCGCTGGCGGGGGGAACACAAAGGCTGTGGAAAATGCGATAGAAATATTCCACCTTAGCAGGTACTGGAAAAAGGAGCGGGTGCATAGCGGCAGTAAACATACCAGGGGAGTCACAACCTTTTACACCGCAGGTCAGCCCATTAATTCCACGCTAATTCGCTGAGTTGAAGTCAAAAAGGCACTGGATGACTAAATACTTATTCAGTCACCTGAAAAACGACGCCTGCAAATGGATTACTTGATTTATTTTTAATCCTACAAATAAAAAGCGAATTAAATTATCTCTTTGATTCTCAAACACGCTTTCAGCGATCTGTGCTAGTTGGAATATTTACAACGAAAATTACTGTCCGTAGTTGGACTACCATTCAAGTTTCGCATAGATCAATCTTAAAATGTTTTCAATTATTCATCCTAAGGTAGGCGCTACAGCTTCATCAAATTGAAGTTTTGATTGAGGAAAAAAATTATATTCACGTTTTGGTACAAAGTAAAACCTTTTTATTCTGAACGAAGAGGAACAGCATCGCCCATCTCGAATCACTCTTTCGTTCGCTACGTTATTTCTTTGAATTCATTTTCCAACAACTTAGCAGGTCTTCGAACTAGGTACGACTAAATCATTTTAGTACATTTTCTGTGAAGAGATAATACAACGCAAGTTCCACCCAAAATGGGCCCATATTGAGTTACATATGATGATACGTGTCTACCGAATCATTGCAGAGATCAACTGCATCGCGCAGTCCATAATGAGGAAAAAGAATGTGAAGGAATCGTGTAAGGTCTATCCCGAACTCACGAACTGGCTTCGTAAGAAACACTGACTTTTCAGTGGCTCGGAACATGTCAGGTATCGCAACCTGATTTTTGCCTACAAGTGTCCAATCTAAAAGTGGTTGCAAGTGCAAGTAACGAGCATACAGAAAGTTGCTTGATTTAGCTGAGGAATGAAACTTAATATCCTGTACTTAACTTCAAGACCTCCAATGACATATCTGATTTATTTTTAATCTTTCCATCGATTTTCGACTTGACAGATAACAAAAAAGACAGCGAAAACATTTCGCTATTTACATATTTCTTCTTGAGGATAAACTAAAATGTACCGCATTCCAGCAGTGAGGTTAGTATGTTTCTCCTTTCTTTCTGCATCTTTGCACTTTCAGCATGTATACATTGCTCTTCAGAAGTTTCCGTATACATAACGCCAACAGCATGCGTAGTTCTAAACAGAACCAAATCACTGTCATGAACTGTCATGACAAGAATAAATTCGAAGCTTAGAATTGAAACGAGGTTTCATCTGTGCCACATTCAATAGTCTTACTGGACTATATGGCTGAACTCCGACAAGTACTAGTTTTCTTTGATACTCCAAGCATTACTACCCAAAAGGTAGCCGTAATTCTCCGCTGCAGTTATAACTTCCTTTTCTCGCCAAAAAAAGTCCTTGTCTCCCCTTCAATATCTGAGATTGCACGCAGGAAGTAGTACATGGCGGAGAGCACGTCGCATTTTCAGGTCATAGGTTTTTATTACAATCTTTATACGAGCAATTTGGTCTATTTATGCCCATTCCACCATTTTTGAGCGATAAAAATTTGGATTGAGTGTTTCTGATTTCTGTATATACTCTCTGAAACCAGCACGATGGTAAAATTATTTCTAGACGGAGAGTATCGGTCTTTGCCTTCTAGACACAAGCAAAAGCAAATAGCTTATTCACATTTCGTTGACCGGCCTTAATCTGGCCGAATGTGGTTAAGAGCGTTTCATGATATATTTTCCTTTAGACAAGATTTTGATTGGATTTTACCCTCTTTTTTCAACAGAAAAATCAAAAAAAAGTGCTAACATCACGAGTTTCTAGCCGAATTGTAAACCTGGATAATTGATTATCTTTCCCGGAAGCCCCAGTATACCCTTGTCTGACACTCTAAACAATTCATCCAAATGTCCTTTGCTGAATCTCTTGAAGGAAACGCGCAGCATTGGGCCTTGGGCTTGCATGTCAAAAACATAACAATAGCTCACAATCAATGTAAATGATATCAATGATAGCATATTTTATAAACTAAATGTTTCATGCTTTAATGATAGCTCTAAAACGTGCTGGGGTATGATAAAATTATTCTAAAAGGATCATATCGATTACTCTTTTCTTGTAAGATTTTCGGAATTTTGGCTGTGGCCTCATAAGGTTATGGTATTTATTAGTTCGTATAAATATCTTTGCTGTAGTATGAAGGTGCTGTCTACGTACGTAGTTTAGACAACTCTTATCGAGAGAGCTGGATATCTTTGGATACAAAGACCTGGACAGAAAGATGCAAGCTTTTAGAATTGATCATTGGAAGAAGGGAAAATGGGTTGTTAATTACTCTGACAGATATAGGGGTTAGTACGCAGTAAATTTGTACCGGAGCGTAGAGACCATTCGTTAATACATTTATTGTCTCTTCCATCGCTGACTTCTGAAATTCGTTTCAATAGCCTATTGGACAGTATTCAATGGGTATCAGACGCAGTGTTCATAGTTTCTAGCCCAAGCAGTGCTGTAATATCAGCATCAACGATGTAAATTGTATCAGTTATACTCGGAACTCCAAGTGTAACATCGATGGGTATAAATAATCTGCCTAGTGACCTGTTTGTAGCAACTGCGAAAGTTAATCCATTCCTGGATGGTAATATTCTCTTATATTGAATTTCTAGTGCATAACATATTCTGCTCAAAATATTTCGGCCCACTGCTGACTATGGTGTCTCTGTATCTCTGAACGTGTTAAAGTGATGCCTGTGATGTTTTCAAACCTCAATACTCCAATATACACATCATTCATACTTAAAAAGCCAAGAAAGCCCTCCTGGTACTGCTTTCTTGCTTTCTTCCTCGACGCGGAATCGCGCATTATGCCTGATGTTTCTTTGTGTCCCTCTGTCGCCAAGAATAGAATACTACACGGAACATATGTTATGTTTCGAAGAATGAGCAATAAATGACAGAAAGCTGTGTTTTAAAAAAATATCTCACTATATTAGATCGGTCGTTAGTTTGAGTTGTTGTTATCCGCTAAGTGAATATAAACATCTGCAATTTAAATGATTTTCTTGACTTTCAAGCGGTTTTTTGGGTCAATGTTGTATCCATGGTCAATTTATTCGCTTCGTAGTTGTTTCAGCCAAAATATACCTAGATAATCGGTCTCTCTATATGGCAGTGGTTATTAGTGGTAAGTAATTCTGTTGTGCAGTGATACTTCTGATTTCATTTTTCTCCATCTTGAACAAACTCATTTTGTTGTAGGGCTTCCTCAACCTTTTGAGCGAAAGGGGAGTAAAATTCAAAGCAGAATAACTGGTAAGAGTATTTTCTGACCGCTCATTATTTATTCTCTTTTTAGGTACATTCCTGAAGTTTTGCTGGTATTTACTAAGGTTGAGACAATATCCCATCTAGTGAGTTTCGGAATCTGTTCCGAAATTACGATATTCACGTCTGAGCTGATTCCATCTTCGCAGATTTTGCACCCATTCGTGAATTTTGGTGACATCTCGTATTTGAGTAGTTCTAGGAGATTTTAATTTGAACAGGGCTCCCCTACTACTATTGATACTCCATGAATTCTTTTCGTAAGAAATCAGTCTTGTGAAAAGCCATGTGGAACTGGGGAGGAAACTGCGTAGTGTGGTCTATGATGTATATAACTGGCTTGGTGAGCCCATTAGAAACTTAACTTATTCGTTTATTATTCAAAAATATCATTTCAAGTGAACGTAACAGTTCTCGCAAAGCAAGCTAGATTTTATTCTGATATACTTTTTTGATTAGTAATTGAGTTGTGGTATATTGATTTGCTCTACTATCTAGCATCTTGCCTAACCACGCCTAGGATAAATGAGATGAATGGTAAAACTGGGATCCCAGGTGCCAGCGTTGGATTATGCCGCTGAGTTCTGGGTGTCTGAAATGAATTGCTGGAACAGATTGTGAACTAGGAAGTTATAAAATACTACAGAGGACATAGGTTTGAGGGTATTGGAGGAAAATTTCAGATCTGGCCCCAATGGTTTTCGTAGGCTTTGCCAAGTTCCTGTTCCAGGCAGCGTGAGGGGCAAAAAAAAGTAAAAAGCAAAAAACAACTTAGACTTACCTGAAAAAAACAGCCCGGGGGAGCACTTTCAATTCCCATGAAGTGATACATCAGAGAGGTCTCCAGGCTCCGACTTTATTCCGAGGATAAATGATATGAGACGAAACGTTGCTTCATGTAGTTGACCTTGAGGGAGTCATAAAATAAATCCTCACCAGAGTGACCACTGCCTTTGTTGACTAATTGGTTTGAATAATTAGCTTGTTTATGGTGGTAATGATCCATAGTGCTGTCTTTTACTTGATCACAAGCATGTGTAACACCAGGAGGAGATGAGAATACAACAGGAAATATATCAAACGTACAATTTGTGTTTACGGTTGTCGCCTCAGACGTGTTGCTCTGTAGTGAATGGATTAAAAACGGCCTATGTTCTGCATTAATGTCACCAATAGTGGTCTCAGCATCGCTGATAATAGAGAAGAGGGTGAATACTGTACTATTTTACTTGCAATTTACCCTGAGAAAAACAAAGATCACAAATTTCGAAAAAGAAGAGCCAAAACAGATCAGGTCGTAATTTCATTGCTATCAGGGTCCTAAGTCTTCATGATTGACAAAAAAATATTTCTGCCCAAATATGCACAGTTTGGCAGCACAAAAGAATTTTAAAAGAAAAACTATACGTGGAGACGTATTTATCGATAAAAATACTCTGCAGAGCGAGTAGAAGCTCTGTTGGAGTATTTTTAACACGAAAAAGCCCCCAGGTACCAGGGAAAGCCCCATATGTTGCACTAGAGGCCGAAAATAGAAGCTTGTGAAGAACTCCCGTGCTTTTTCAGCGATTTGATGATCTGAAAAGGAAGATAACTGCTTCCAGAGAGCTTAACATCATTCACATGATACATTCACTCCTGTGCTTGAACTAGGTTTGAAAATTCGGCTACATATTTCAGTTGTGTCCCAAGAAAGCAATTTAAGGTAGAGCAAGAGGCAAGAATGAATGAGATGGAAAGGGCCTCAACGAGACCGGAATAAAATCGGGACTGAATTTTAATTCACTGAGATGATGTGATATGGAAAGAAAGCAAAGTAAATCTCAGTGGCGAATAACTGATGTCGGTAGGCGAGGCAGTAAATATTGCTCTACTTGAGTGAGTGAAATATGCGGAAATGCAATTAGAACTGCGGTTTTAGATGAGTGAGATGCAGTACAAACTTCTCGATGATAGCAGTCCCTGTGTGAAGAATAAACCCAGTATGTACACAGTATCCCGCCAGTAGCCCTCAAACACGGCATGAGCACTATAGAGAGGCACCAGTGCAACATGATCACTGCAACGAGACATAAGTGCAACTATCGCACTGTAATCTGACACCGATACAACTTGTCAATGGTACAGAGCCAATTAGACGGAGTCCCCACTATGGATACCTGGCCCACTCCTAGATACATTCCAGGCAAGACGAATCAGCAAGTACCTTGTGCTATCTCGCCAAGTAGATCAATGGAACTCTGCTATGATGGGCAGAGTTCTCAGTCTCACCTTAACATTCTGGGTAAACCCCCAGAACCTTGTAGTACTATGCCCCTATGACCGTTCTTCTTGAATACCTTTGAATTTAGTATTGTCTGCTTACCATTCATTTTCACTCTCGTTTTTAATATGTCTCTGTATAAGGCATGATCAGGTGTTCAGGTATTGTCACCGGAAGCTTCAACCATAAGTTCGACTGTCGTATACCTTTTGTACCCAATTACCCCACATCCGATAGACTTGACGAGCAGGTGAGCACGCAGTTACCTGACATGTATAATTGTGGAACAATCCGTGCGAAAAGTCATGATTCTTTGGTAGTTTCAGTGTACTTGACTCTATTGTGACTTATGTTTGATGTAAATCATTATTGGTAGTTGATATTGGATGTCTCAAAAATTTCGTGGCGTTTTTCATGCATTAAGACATCGCATTACTGAGAATGACATAAATTCGCTCAATTTCTCTGCCGAGAATCTACCCCGTTATGTTTATTGTGCTTCATTCTCTAGCTAGGACAATTTTTAACTTTTTCAGGAAGTAACTTATTCTTTAAGTGTGAAAGAGAATTAAGAGTTGTAGACCATAAGTGACCTGCGTCTTTCGGATTTAAGGAAAATCGAAAAACGAAAAAACCAGTTCGATGATGAAAAACACATAAAGAGTCCCACATAAATGATAATTTTTTATTATTGATGTGGCTCCTGTGTAGCTCTCCAGATTTTCATCTCATGCTATCGTTGGAAACAGTTTATATGAAAATCAGGATCATGAATATAGAAATTTCAGTGTAAGCTCAATTGATTCTGGTACTTAGGCACAGAATCACAACAAGAAACTGATTCCAACGCTGGATTGCTGACAATTTGTGAGAAATCACAGCACAGTAGTATTTCGTTTACTATCGTTCGAACCATGTAAACGTTACACTTCTCGGGATGGTAGTGGGGATGACTGGTTGGTTTGGATTATTAGCCGAATAGCCGCTGAATACCACAATGGAATTTGTTTTGAAGAGATTAGCAGGAGATCTGGACTTTTGCACAGATATTTTACTTCAGGAGTCCAAAACTTCGATCGATGTGGGTAGCAGACAAACAACATTCCCGCATGCAATATAACCAACACTCACCTGAGCCACACCATCCCGAGGGAGCTCGTGAAATTACTTGAAAGTCACACGTCGCAGAGTCCTTGAGCTCCCAACTGTGTCACGACATTTGCCAACAACATCTTGTGCGATTCCAGTTGTCTGGATTTCATTACTATTGTTGCTTGAAAGGAACCGTGAACAGCAGAATATCTTTAGGAGTTGTTTAGTAGGACACAGAAGCGTGCGGAGGGTATTCATAAATTAAATGAAAATGCAGCGGCTAGTGTAAACCTGCCGCGCCTGCACCACTTGGAGACTAAAGGCAAAATGGGTAACGAAGTCGTAAAGCTCCTGTTGAGAGGAGGAGATGCGACGGGAAGCAGCGATGGAAGAAAAGTGGCCGAAAAAACCCTACCCGATGTCGCCCAATGCGCCATAGAATTCAATCCCAAAAGGAGATAGAAGGATATCGTTTTGGTCGCAGTAAGTGCCGTAAAAAAGATTTTTCTCGCGATATGTTAGTGTGGCGGCAGCTCCAACGGCAACAGTTCTTGGCGAGATGTGGCGACGACCGGATGAGTTCACAGCAATAACGTCGATAGTGATATCGGTAATGTGAAGCCTGCTGGCAGCGGAAATGTAGATGTCCAATCGTAACGCTGGGGACTCGGAATGCAAATACGAAGTCGGAACCTGGTAGAAGAGCGGAAGATCGACGAGGGTAACGATCCCAACTTCGTTACAGAAGCGAGCGAGAAAGTTGCGGAGGACGTGATGTCGACGAGTCATTCCGTCTTCGTATTTGCAGGTCAAAGCGGGCTGGCCGCTTGGACCTAAGACGGCTGCGACGTCGGCCGAGCGCCGAGAGCAGAAAATACAGCAAGTATATCCAGGGATTCGCGCGGTGCCGATACAGAGAGTCAGAACGACGTTCCACGCAGAGGATACCATGTACGTACCGCAATGGGGGTGAGGAAGAAAATTGAAAACAGAGGAGGAGGAAGATCTGCGCACGAAGAGGAGCCGTGCTCGGTCGGGTGCTGCTGTGGACAAGAACACACTGTCAGAATTCGATAGCATGAGTTCCGTTGTGATCGAAGACTGGCGTCATTCACCGGAGACCGGCGAAGAAAAACCCTTGACATGGGACATAACTGTAAGTGAGTAGCACAGCTGCGGGTGACGGGGTGATAAGAGCGAGGAAGCAGAACAAGGGACTTTCTCCAGGTGGCGTTGTGGGAAAAGATCAGCAGGTCGGCGATAAGTCCAAAAGAATTAATTACACATGCTTCATAAGCATCTTGGGTAATATCTGAAGTTTGCAGTTCAAAAAGGGATGAAAAAGGAAGAGGACTGAGAGGCTACAACGTAGTATAAAAGTGGCAGTTTCTACATAATATTCTCAGGGGCTAGTGTTGAATAAATTTTTCTTAGGGCAGAAGTTGACTTTCAATCTTCTAGATTACTTGTGTGTGCACTTGAAATTGTCTCCTAACTTTCTTGACCTCTCCCAGAAAAAGCAGCTTACTCAGCTTATATAGACTTTATGGATAATCTTAAAACCTCGGGGACGCATACCAAATGCCAGAAAATGCACCCAAAAAAATTCATGTCGACGATAGAGATCAGCGATAAGAGACTTCTAAGAAAAATATCCACATATACTCCTCACAATTGTCACCCTCAAGATCAAAAAAGATCCTGCAAAATATCCATTCTACCCATGCAGTCCAAAAATTTCTTTGCGTTGTTCAAAGCATTCTGTGGCCTGCAACTGCGATATACGGACCAATAGAAATATACTTATTCAGCTCTATTGCCGATTCCTCTGGGCATACCATCCTACCTCCTTATATACAGTTTCAAACTCTTGAAATTTGTGGCGCCTGAACAGTACCTACTGTACACCAGCGCAGTACTGCTACTGCACAGTGCACAGCATCCTTCTAAAAATAATTGAAAATAAATTTGATAAGAGAGTTCCACCTAAGCCAGCGCAGCACGCCAACTCAGCTAGCTCATCATGCCAGCGTTGTAATTTCTTTTAAAATACCCAATTTTTCTGACGTCGGACAAATTTCTTTATCGTGACTGAAATTGTATCTGCTCAAAAGAGACAACTGGCTGACCTCGAAAGTAAAAAAAATCTAATAGAGGCTATTAAATATGCACATCTGCAGAGATATTACGAAACGTATCAGGCACAATACACAGCAACCTCTTCGCTGCACTTAAGTTGCGGAGACCACAAATACTCTTAGAGGAACGCGAAGCACGACAAGTAGTAAGTATTGTAGTCATAAATGCCATTGCTTCCAATATAACTCTTAACACCAATGTCAGTACTGCGGCCAGTGAGAGAACAAACAAGAAAAGGCTCTATGTCCTAAAAACTCAGTGTGCTGGGGATTCCGATGAGTGTTTCATTTTTGCTGTTGCAGTGCAGCTACTGGGGATCGCAATGCACGTGAAAATGAAACAAGGTTAGAATGTGAGAAAAGAAAATATTTGTCAGAAAAAATGCACTCAAGGACTCCCTGAAGAAAAAAAGCCGTTGCCGTATTATAACGGCGCAATACTGCACTACAGGATCTTGAACGTGAAAGAGCTATTCAATTTAAAGGAAAGGCATATGATATTCAATCGAGCAGAAAAGTCTTGATGTCGACATGGAAAGCCTACAAAAGCAGCTCATTTTCTCGATATTACTAATACCTACCTCTCTGAAATAGCACTGGAAGTAGGTGCTATCGCTAGAGAATAATCATGAGAGTGAAAAATAGCGATGAAAATCTGTCCTAAAATTACCCCTTTCCCGATCTATTGGGGTAATTATCGAGTTGGCTAATCTTGACCCGGCTTTTTAGAGAAAGTTAAAAGGTACTACTGGTCACCATGCATGACATACTGTGCCAAAATTGACCATATCTTTCAAATATTAAAGCAATTCATATTACCTCCGTTTCCGAGTTTCATCCTATGCACAAATAAAGGCCTATTTTGCAATTACGACTTTTCTGGCCATATTTCGTCGTAGGAGACACTGCAGTGGGTACCATACACTTCGAAAATGTTTCACATATCCAACGAAACGCAATTCGCGCAGTCATTTTTTCCTTAGCTGTTTGAAGGAGATTTATTAGTGACACTAAACTTGATTAAACATGAGATTCATTAACAGTATCACGGCGTATAATATATTACGGTTTTTTTGTAGATTAAAAATTCAGAACGTACTTCGACAGAGATTGTGGAGACAGAAGGGCTAGATGAGTCTATTAAGAATCAGATTATTTCCATGAGTTGGTTAAGGTATCAGACTCCCACCCCAAATTCTGTTTTGAATTGAGGTATCCCCAATATAAATTGGTCTAAAAAGTTGCGTTACAGTCTGTTTTACTCGAAAATTCCATTGAAGTGGGGCGTAGTAGCACCAGTAGGATATCTGGTAACTGAGTCCATGATGTGAAAAATATCCAACATTTCTACAAAGAAGTGATCCAAACGATTGAATTCATTAAATCCGCAAGAGAGAGTAGTTATAGATACTACACGCCCACGGCATTTTATCTGTCGTACTAATAATGTTGTACCATATTGTTGATAGAAATGAATTTTCCATACAGCCTGAGATTTGTTTAAATCTATTTCTGGGAAAGTAAGAGTGATGAACATGACCCAGCAATGCTATTGAGTCCATTGAAATATTTGCGGAATTTAATTCTATGTTTTTACCCGCTATATTCATAATATCTGACTATTTTGTAACATTTCTTCCGATAATCCATTGCGATAATCCACTAATTATCAGATGCTTTATGTTGACCTGATCAAAATTATCTAAAATAGCTGATATAAATACAGAGCCGACTATTTTTCTCTTTATGCTTGATTGAGCTCCATTTCTATATTACCAAAAGAGAGTTTCTTTGATAGATTCCAAAATATTACCGAAATAGAAGGATGAATAGGAGGACTAGGTGGACCCGTTGGACCTAGTAGTGTACAACGGTGGGGGAACTCCCATAGAGAAGGAAGAAGAGACTGAGGGAGTAATTGTGATCTCTGACTCTTCTGACGAAGATGAAGAGAAGGGTGAAGAGGAGGATGAGGAGGATGACGGGGAAGGAGACATGGAAAGTGCTGGAATACTGGGGAAGGGGCCGGAAATATGGACCAGATGGTTCCGACTCTGGAACCGGATGGGGCATCTTCAGTGGTCTAGATATTTCCCAAGAGGCAAACGAGAATGATAAGCGGTTAGCCGATGTTTGTGAAACTGCTTGGGTGCAATGGATATTTTGGCGGAAATGCTTGGCTCTGATCTAGACGACTAGTATATTAAGGAAAAATTCTATATATTTATCCTTATAGTATCTTATGTTAGTCTTTCTCGTTCTAACGATTCCATTTGATGCATTTTTCGGTTCTTAGTATGTTTTCTGAGACTTTAGGGTTAGCCAAAAGGTCTATGTAAGCTGAGTAAACCGCTTCATCCTGTGCAGATCAAGCAAGTTGGCAGACAATTTCAAGTCAAGTCCCGATTAATAGGAAGTTGAGAGTCAACTTCAGACCCAAGAAAAATTTTCCTTACACTGGTCACAGAGCATTAGTAGTAAACCCTGCCCCTTCCATACTTGCTTGTAGCCCTCTCAACTCTCTTCCATATACCCTCCCTTATGCTCGTTCAACTATACCACGGTAGCACTTTTGTCCCTTGCAACACCTCCTTCTTTGGGGTAGTTTGTTCTGAGTATCTCTTCTCCCGACGATTTACCCCTATAATTTGGTACTCTTGTGGAGTGTCGAAATCCAGACCTCCAGCATTCTAGCATGTCAGGCTGGAGGTCTGTACATGCTACCCTGCGCCGCCGGACGTGAGTGCGAGTTCTGGTCGCCCTTGTTGTCCCTGACACCTAACTACGGACTGCAGATATTCTGCTACAGCCATCGGCCACATCTACCATCACACCTTATCACGCCCCGTCATGCTATAAAACCATTGTCTTCCCTTCAATTATACTTCCCGCACCCTTGCTACCAGTTTCGTCAGAGAGGCTGCTAAAATTGCTCTCTGAAATAAGATTCACGGCCTCGACCCCAAATTGGTCCGCCGTGCCCTCAACATCCCCGACTGCGATCTACCTGTCCCAAGCTTCTCTTTACTTTTATCAGTGCCCCGTCCACTACGGCAACTTGCTTTATTTCCCAATTCATCTTGAACATTGGTTGCCGCTTTTTCACCGATACCGGTAATAGAAGTCAAGGAACTTCCAGTTGAAGTGACGAATCATCTCTTCGAATGTTCCATTCACAGTGAAAATGGTAATTTTTTTTCAGTGATCCTCCAACTGAATCAACACTCTGCGACAGCTTCTTGTGATATCATTGGAAGCATCAAAACCTGAGGGTGTGGTTATTCACTTCGTTATACATTTAGTTTTGTTCATTACGCTCCTGTGACGTCATGGATAATGATTTCGGAAGAAAGGCACCTCAATTTGACGCCAATCAGGAAAAGATTTCCATTTTTGGGGGCTTCGTTTCGAACAAATAGCCGAGTACAAAGAGTTGTCATCTGTCCTCTTCCATAGTGTCCTTGGATCACGGAAGCTTGAAGAGCTTGATGTGCGCAAATTCGCACACGAAAAAAATCTAGATGAGGACCATGATTGTATACAGTATCGGAATTGGGAAAATATTTTTACAGTTTTTGAATTTGCAAGATATTTTTAATTTGGGTGAGTGTGGAAAATTCGTCGGTTGATTTTTTTTGATTTTAGGACACGCTGTCATAGTAGATGTCAGTACAGTTCCAGGTTGTGGGTGATACTACAAGTAGCTCTGAAAGTCTATATAATGGCCACATCAATTCCCACCCTGGCCGATGGGTGGCTGGCATGGGTATGGCACCTAGATATTTACCTTGAGGAAATATCTCCTAATAGTCTCTCTGGTTCACACGATTACCGTGAATGCATTTTGTGGTTATTAGTATGCTTATTTGAGACTTTAGGGGTAGCCAAAAGTCTATATAAGCCGAGTAAACTGCTTCCTTTTGTGGAGGTGAAGCAAGTTGGCAGACAACTTCAAGCCAAGTCCCGAGTAGTAGAAAGTTGAGAGTCAACTTCAGACCCAAGAAAACTTTTTCTTACGCTAGTCGCAGAGCGTCGGTGGTAGACTCTGCCCCTTTTATACTTGCTTGTAGCTTCCTCAACTCTCTCCTATATACATTCCCTTTTTTTTCGTTCAACAATACCACGGTAGCACTTTTTTCGCTCGCAACACTTCGTTGTCAGGGTAATTGCTTCTGAGGATCTCTTCCCCCGCCGATTTACCCCTATCATTTGGTACTCTTGTGGAGGGGGTTGCACCCGAGGTATTCGAGTTGAGCAGTAGTAAGGAACACTTCGGGGGGATTTCTTTTCGGTAATCATGGATCTCAACGCTGCTCGTATAACGTTCACAGGCCGGCAAGACTGAAGACGTTGAGGAGTTTATTTACACATATATCAACGTTGTGATGCGAGAGAAGGGCGATGAAGAGAAGGCCGCAAGTATCTTCGCCTATCTTCATGGTGACGCAAAGCACAAATATAAGTCCAAGTTTATCGACGGGTGGTCTCTTAACGGGAATGGGCGTAACTTCGGTGAGGTATGTGAGTGGCTTGTGAAAGAGTATGCTAAGGAGGTAGAACCAGATGAGATGATTTGTACCGCCATAGAGGCTCGGCTCAACTTCGACGATTTATAAAGCTCATTGGTATACTTGTGTGATCTTTATGAAAAGGCTGGGTTCAACGCCCAAGCCAAGTACGGAATGCTGCGTAAGGCGGCTATGGGGGATAAGCGGCTCTCCGATTTCCTCCTCATCAAGGGCCCTCACACTTTTGATGAACTGAAGGGTACCATAGTAGAATTTGTCAAAAATTCGGAGACGTTTCAGTCACTGAGTGAGGTACCGAGGGAAACCCGCACATCGATGTCTATCTTACATCCTGAAAAGAATTATCAAAGGCCGGCTACTAGTGCAGTGGCATTAGAATCTGTCAGGAGCGATGTCAAAAACTTGGAAGAACGGCTGGAAACCCGATTCGATAATCGACTTGACATGATAACCTCGCAGTTGGAAGCCTTACTCTTACCATTAAGAAGAACCAGTCTGGGGCCCCTAAGGCTGCAGAAGTCTGTTCTTACTGTCACAAGCCTGGACACTTTGCAAATAGGTGTCCTGATAATCCACATAGAAACACTCGTTGTGGAAAGTGCGGTCGATATGGGCATCATGAAAGTAACTGCTGGTCTAAAGACAACAGAAGAGCAAATTTATCGGAAGCAAGGAGTGAGTCAGGACCAGAGGTGAAAATCTTACAAAATAGAAGGGATCAAAGGTTGACGGATGCTGGTAACGTATCCATCGCTGAAGAGATTAGTCAAGTCAATGTGACAAAAAGGGATGGGGAAGGGAACATTTTATCGAAGAAACCTAGGCTAGAGTATGGAATGCTGGAGCATATCCCAGCACCTGTACCTCCTCGAACCAAGAGGTCTGATCAAGTTGTTCCAGGAGTGGGAGTCACTCCGGCCAAGAAGACGAAAAAGAGTAAGAAAGTTAAGAGTATCTCTAAGGACGTACTAGAGTATGTGAAGAGGTACAATTTGGTGGCTGAGCTTGCATCGGCCCCAACTGGGATAACGTTTGGTCAACTTTTGAGGGGCGACGCAGAGGATGCGAGAAAAGAACTCAAAAAAATTATCAGGTCTAATAAGTCCGCTAAGGGTAAGAAACTGTTTCTTCAATCGGCCTCGACAGCACCAAGACGTCTTAAGCTGGTACCAGTCAAAGTATTGGGTATGAAAACCCAAGCTCTCTTCGATTCGGGTGCTGTTCCAAACCTCATTTCAGAAACTTTGGTGACAGATCTAGGTCTCGAAATTACTCCAACGACTCGAAAAATAACTGTAGCGGATGGAACCGTCTCAAAATGCATGGGCACTGTTGACAAGGTTTCCGTGTTCTTTGGGGACTCTAAAGTTGATGTAGACTTTCTTGTCATGCCGGATCTCCCTTTCGATGCAATCATTGGCTGCCCCACAATGGAAAGACTAGGAACATGCATTGACTTGGGCAACCAAATGGTTTCAGTTAATATTGACGGCAGAACCGTGAAGATGCCCCTGGATTTCGACAAAAGCACGCATCCTGAAGATTTAAAAGAAACGGACAGTGAAGATTTCACTTCTAGCTATGACAGCGAAGATTCGGAACCAACTAACACTTTCGGAAGTGGAAAAGGGTACCCTCGGGGGTTAATGAACATGGCATGGGACGATTATGATTCCGGGTTTGAAACAGATGACGACTGGATTCTAGGATAAGTTTGAAACCCGAATGTGTTTCTTTTTGCGATGATATCGAATCAAAGGACAGAATTCGGAGCATGAAAGAAGATTACCTTTGCAAAGAAAATAAGAATACGCGAATTCCATATATGAAGATGTGAGCACGACGGAAGAGGTCCTTCAAAATATTGAGGTTGAGGATCAAGAAGAAAAAGGGCGCCAAATGGCAGAAATCCAAGGAAAAGTGCAGCACCTTCCCGCCCCCGCCTCACTGAAAATATCCGACATGTTAACATCTTCCGAAGTAATTGCATGGAGCGTTTCAGATTTAAGACAAGCAAGTGTACCGGTTACTCACTCGTTCGAACTTACCGACACTCAACCGATTTACCACAAGCCTAGACGTCAACCGCCAAAATATGACCAATTTATCTCAGAAAATGTTACAAGTATGCTGAAAAATGATATTATTCGACCAGTTTCATCCCCATGGTCGTTTCCAGTTGTGGTCGCACCAAAGAAGGATGGAAAGCTGCGTTTTTGCGTCGATTACCGACAACTGAACCAGAGAATGATACCCGATCGATTTCCGATTCCGAACATGGAGGAGATCCTCGAGGACCTGAAGGACGGGAGATATTTCACCTCAATTGACCTTTACACTGGCTATTGGCAGATTCCATTGGATGAAAAATGTAAGGAAAAAACAACCTTTACCAGCAAAGCCGGTACGTTCAGGTTCGAAGTGATGCCTTTTGGTCTCATGAATGCACCAGCTACATTCCAAAGAATGATGAACGAGGTTTTGAAAGGACTTCCATTCGCAAGAGTCTATATCGATGATGTCGTCATATTCTCAGAAACATTGGATCAGCACATCTCGCACGTCAAGACAGTTGTGGAGAGGATATCGGAGTATAGCTTGAAAATTAAGTTGAGCAAATGCTTCTTTGCGAAAACTTCTATCCAATTACTCGGTCATATCGTCGACCAAGAGGGAATTAGAGTGGATCCAGAGAAAACGAAAAAATAAAGTTGGCACCAAGGCCCGCTTCAAAGACGGAGGTCCGAAGCTTCTTAGGACTGGCCTCATATTACAGAAGATTTATCAAAGATTTCGCCAAGACTGCAGCACCGTTACATGCCAGCACTACGAAGAACGGAAAATTTTACTGGAACAAGGAAATGGAAACTGCATTTCAGGAGCTTAAAGATAAGCTATGTGTCCCCCAGTTCTCATGTACCCAGATTTCAAGAGACCATTCGTTGTGGAGACAGATGCCTCAGAACGGTCTTTGGGTGCCGTTTTGTCCCAAAAAGATGAAAACGGAAGACTACACCCTGTTCAATTCGCAAGCCGAACTCTGAATGACGCGGAAAAGAGATACTCAGTCTGCGAGAAAGAAGCGCTAGCTGTCGTCTTCGCGCTGAAAAAGTTTCGCGTATACCTTTTATCACTCGAGAAATTTGTCTTGATAACTGATCACCAGGCACTTAAAAAGCATTCCAAAAGAAGGATGTACATCACCGCTTGGCCCGATGGCTCGACATTTTCGCAGAATATCGGTTTGAAATTGTGTATAGACCCGGACGCAATAATCAGCCTGCCGATTACCTATCCCGCTTGAGGGACGCACTGATTCCAAATGAAAAAGCTTCGGAGGACATCGTCGGAGTCGCCGAGTTGCAGTTGCCGAACGATAACGAGTACGAAGCTAATATTCACGGACTGATCAAATTCCTCGATGGACTAGAAATGAGAAAGGTTGATCTTGAACACCGAAATTGGGTACGCAGGAATCAAAAGGCTTTTACATTGTGGAATGGGAAACTCTTCCGGCACACTAAAGCCGGTCCCCGACTAGTGGCCCCTTTGAAAGAAAGAATGAAGATCTTGAGGACTTTCCATGATGAGCTAGGGCATTGGGATCTCGAAACAACCAAAAATTCGTAACTGAGAGATTATGGTGGCCCGATATCCATAAGGACGTCTATAATTTCGTGAAAAGCTGCGACAACTGCCAAAAATTCACTCCAATACGGAAGTATAAGACAACTCTAAGTTTTCCAGTTTCCGGTCTCTTTGAAACCTTCTCAATTGACTTCGCGGCCCGTTCAAGGAAACTTCTTCCGGAAACAAATATCTCCTTATAGGGGTGGAACATCTTACTGGATGGCCAATAGCAGTTGCAGTCGAGGAGGCAAATGCTGAGGTGGTACTGAGATTCATCGAAAAAGAAATAATTGAACCGTTTGGTCTTCCAAAAAGGATCATCTCGGATAACGCCCTTTGTTTTACTGCAACTTCACTGCTTCGTTTTTTGGAAGAGAAAGGGATTCAGCTGAAGACCGTTCTCGCATACGCTCCTATGTCCAACGGGAAAGCGGAGAGGATGGTTGGAACCATCAAACGAGCAATATCGAAAACTATGTTGGAGAATGAAATCCAGTGGGAAGATGCCTTACCAAAAGTGTTATACGGCTACCGTCGAAGAAGAGGAAGAAATGGACGCTCACCATTCGAGCTAATGTACGGAAGGGCTCCTAGAATGTTACAGAGAGACATGGAAACAAATATTATCGATGAAGAGAGTAGGGAAGTTGAACTACTGGCCACCGAAGGCTGGAGATCACACCGCGCGCTAACACAGACAAGAAATAAGGATGCAGAACCTGCAGTCAGAACCTTTTCAGTTGGCTCTAAAGTACTTGTAGTACATGGAAAAGCAATGCAGCAGGCTGTGAAGTGGCCGGCCTTCCAAACCAAGTACTCGAACCCTTGCATCGTCACGGAGGAAAGACACCCGCACTATCAGCTCTGTTCAAGCTCAGGGAAGAGATCAAGGAGGGCCATCCATGCACGTCGTCTGGTCCCTTACCATCAGAGGCCTGAAGAATTCCTTCTCACACAGGACTATGCGCAACCACGGGGCATACTCATCTTTAACTATAGAATGATTCCTATGGGAGGAAAAAGGGCCTGGGAATGGATCATCTCGTTACGCGGGACTACTACGAACTCCACGTAATCATCCATTTCTACATTAATATATGCCTATGTTTTCGTACGTTGAACGGACCATTGCTACCTGAAGAAGATTTCCGACTATTAATAAGAGTTCTATTTTCATTCCAAAACGGAAGGTTCACGGAAGCAGGTCCAGAGTTTGTGGAGGTAATATATCATTACTCTATAGGAAGATATGGAATGGTAGCTGCTGGAGACTTGTCGCAAACGTATCTGAATATTATCCGTCCAATTTACGTATTTCTCAAGAACAACCAAGACGTGCGACTGAGAGGTTACGCCTTACCCCCGGATATGGAATACAGGCTGGTCCCGTATCCTCTATGGGAACCTTACGTTTCTCCGCCACAAATTGGGAACGTTGGAGGCGGCGAGGATCCTCCTGAAGCAGTGATGATGACCAGAGGAGGACCTTCAGGAGACAACAACCCGCCCAGAAGAGGTTCCGGTCGTCCCCCGAGAGGACCTCGTGCAGGTCCCAGTACGTCAGGAGCTGGTCGCGGCCATTCATCGGGACCGTCCACCACAACTTCATCTCTAGCTCTCCTTCACAACCATGCACAGCATACAGTCGGAAGAAGAAGATTATCTTTTTGGCTGCGCAATATCTCCGAGGATGCGAACGATGCGCAGGTCATTTCTTATTTCATGATAAGCATCTGTTTATGTTTTAGGGCGCTACATGGACCGCACTTATCTTACGAAGATTCGTTCTTGATGATGCGCGTCTTCTTTTCTTATCGACATCCATTCCTCCGGCATCTTCCAGAAGAGTTTGCATATCACATATATTTTTTCACTCTTGGAAGATTCGGAAGAGTCACGGAAGAAGAATTTATTCAACCCCACCTCGATGTGATCAAACCAATATATGAGGCTATGCTACAAAGTGAGGTACCAGTAATGCGAACCTACTTTTTAGAGCATCATGTTGGTAATCAGTTGCATCCGTACCCGTTTGAGAGACCATACATTTTATCAATAAGACAGCGAACACTAACGGAAGCAGAAGAAGACCAGTGACGAGTCGGGACGTTCGTCTTGAGCGAGAGGGCGTGATGTGCGCAAATTCGCACACGAAAATAATCAAGATGAGGACCATGATTGTGTACAGTATCGGAATTGGGAATATATTTTTACAGTTTTTGAATTTGCAAGATATTTTTAATTTGGGTGAGTGTGGAAAATTCGTCGGTTGATTTTTTTTGATTTTAGGACACGCTGTCATAGTAGATGTCAGTACAGTTCCAGGTTGTGGGTGATACTACAAGTAGCTCTGAAAGTCTATATAATGGCCACATCAATTCCCACCCTGGCCGATGGGTGGCTGGCATGGGTATGGCACCTAGATATTTACCTTGAGGAAATATCTCCTAATAGTCTCTCTGGTTCACACGATTACCGTGAATGCATTTTGTGGTTATTAGTATGCTTGTTTGAGACTTTAGGGGTAGCCAAAAGTCTATATAAGCCGAGTAAACTGCTTCCTTTTGTGGAGGTGAAGCAAGTTGGCAGACAACTTCAAGCCAAGTCACGAGTAGTAGAAAGTTGAGAGTCAACTTCAGACCCAAGAAAACTTTTTCTTACGCTAGTCGCAGAGCGTCGGTGGTAGACTCTGCCCCTTTTATACTTGCTTGTAGCTTCCTCAACTCTCTCCTATATACACTCCCTTTTTTTCGTTCAACAATACCACGGTATCACTTTTGTCGCTCGCAACACTTCCTTGTCAGGGTAATTGGTTCTGAAGATCTCTTCCCCCGCCGACTTACCCCTATCAGAGCTCACAGCAGAAGAGAGAGTAAAGATAGTCAAGGATCGCTCCTTGCTATAGATTTGAATCGGATCGAAGGCTGCGCGGACTGGAGCGGCGGACAAGGCTAATCCGTACAAAATGTACTCTCTCTTGGAGGCAAGGTATGATACGAAGACTACCGCAAGCAGAGTGCAGCTACAAACTGAGCTGCACCAGATGAGGTACGATAATAGCCTCACGACCAGTGAACTTATCGACAAAGTCGAGAGAATTTTCAACCAGTTGGAAGCTGCCTGTAGTCCAGTCCATGAGACATTGAAAGGTTCCACCATCTTGGCAATGTTCTGAAATGCAGATGAATCACCATATGGTCTAATTGTCTCTGCACTGCAGACTTTATCGAGTGATATGCTGACATGGGAATCAGTCACAGCTAGAGTACTGCTTGAGTTTAACGCTCGTAGTAAGGAAGCTTTTGGATCGTCTGCGAAAGGTAATATAATACCTACAACCTCTGGAAAGCCTTGTGCTCAAAGTTCGATGGCACGTTTGATATGCTTTGGTTGTCGTCCGTTTTTGCACTACCAACGCAATCACCCGGATATAAGTTCCATGAAGAGAGACAATCAGAGGCTAAAAAATCGACAGGATCATGACATACAGAAGGATCTGCTCAGTTGATGTTAGAGAGACTTTATTAGTGATTCTGGTGCACCTACACACATGGTTCAGGATGCATTGATCTTATTGGACTGTAGGGCTTTTCCGAAGGTGACAGTGTCAGTGAGTGTTGGTAGACAACTGAAAGCAGTAAGCCGAGGTTCTATTGTTTTTACTATTGAAGGAACGCTTATGGGCAAGTCCAAATATTACTGGACGTTAAGTAATACGCTATTTGTGCCGAAGCTGGAAAATAACTTCCGTTCATATTCTGAGCTTCCTAGGGCTGTCTATCACATAACATTCCAAGAAAACAAGTGCATTATCCCGCCCGGTGACGAAGTGATACCAGAGTAAGAGTTGAAGGACAGCTTATTCGTACTTCATGCCAGCATAGAACTGAGTTTATGTTCAAATCTTGCAGAGACTAGTAATGGACTAGACGTCTGGCACCACAGTTTTGGACGTTTAAATAAGCGATTGTCAAGGAAATGTTAAAGCTGGGCTCAGCAAAATGCATGTCTGTCAGTGGCAAAGGGTAATCGGGAAAGGAATGTGAGCTTTGTGTGAAAGGAAAGATGCAGAGACTCAGTCTAAAGAGTAGAATGCGAAAGGAAAAGGCTCTTGGTGAAGTTATCCTCTCAGATTTCTGTGGACCTTTGAGTGTGAACGGCCTAGGTGGGGAGAAATACTTCGTGAGTTTCAGTGACGGAGTCTCCAGTCACAAGCATGTAAGAGTTATCGCTGAGAAGATAGATGTGTATAAGAGTTTTATCAGCTATCAACTCTGGTTTAAAAGGCAATTTGGAGCCGTTGTGACGAAACTCTACTCGGATAATGGAGATGAATATGAGGGCTTAGTGCACTATCTCCATGATAGAATTATAGAGAGCGAATTTTCGGCTCCGTATACGTCGGAACGGAACGGTGTATCTCAGCGCCTGAACCGGACACTACTCGACATGACTAGGTCAAAGTTGGCTCAGGCTGGACTGCCACCATCCTTCTGGGGAGAAGCTGTAACAATGGCAGGAGAGATACGAAATTTGATCAGCTCTAGACAAACTGGTGGAAAGAAGCTTCTTGAGATTTTATCGTGTGTGAAACCAAATGTCCTTCACCTCAGGATATTTTGCTATGAAGCTTGTGATATGGGTAAATCGGCGGGGGAGGAGATCCTCAGAACCAATTACCCTGAGAAGGAGGTGTTGCGAGCGACAAAAGTGCTGCCGTGGTATTGTTGAACGAACAAAAGGGAGTGTATATAGAAGAGAGTTGAGGAAGCTACAAGCAAGTATAAAAGGGGCAGGGTCTACCACCGACGCTCTGCGACTAGCGTAAGAAAAAGTTTTCTTGGGTCTGAAGTTGACTCTCAACTTCCTACTACTCGGGACTTGGCTTGAAGTTGTCTGCCAACTTGCTTGACCTCTCCATGAGGAAGCAGTTTACTCAGCTTATATAGACTTTTGGCTACCCCTAAAGTCCGAACAAAACTACAGAAGATACTAAGAAATGCATAAAAATACTTTGTGTGGACAATATACTCTAAGCAAAAGATACTTAAGAAACTAACAATTAATTTGGTCCTCTTATTTCCCATTCTCTAAATCAGATCCAAACAACTCCTCTAAAATATCCATGCTGTCCAAGCAGTCCCCACAAATATCTGCGAATGGCTCACAACTCTCTATTTCCCCCTGGGAGATATCTAGACTACTAAAGATATCTCCATCCGGTTCCATCGTGGGCACAACTTGATCCATACTCTCTATTCCAGGCCCCACCGGTCCAACACTTTCCATGCCCCCTGTTGCCTCATCTTCCTCATCCTCCTCCTCCTCCTCCTCCTCCTCATCCTCTTCTTCCTCATCCTCATCCTCCTCATCCTCCTCATCCTCATCTTCCTGATCCTCGTACACTAGCTCAGGGGCTAACCATTCCTCGAAGGACTCCCCGCTCTCCTCCTCGACCTTCTCAGCCTCTCCCGGACTTACCTCCCTCGCTTCTTCTTCTATGAAGAGGCGGCGCACGAACTCGATGATTTGCTTCTTTGTTTGCCGCCGGATGTAGTCGTCGGCATCGGTTGGCCCGTAGGCGGCGAGACGAAGGCCATTGATGGAACGGGAAGGGCGGTTTTTGGAAATAGGGACAGAGGGGCGAAGGTTGCTCATTGTGATAGAAGTTGGGGAACAGGAGGCAATGTGGGGTGCTTTGGGTGTGTGGGGGAGAGGGGTGATGAGTAAAATGATCGGGGGCATTTGGAACTTAGAATAAAGGGGTTTAAATAGGCTCCCGGGGCAGGTTCTATAGATTAGGAATAGGTAAAATAAATCTGCAAGGGATTTTGCAATAGTGCATTTGCGCCCTTCTTCTCAAAAAAAGGCGAATTTGGAGGAGGAGGTAAGCTAAAAGGGAAAAGGGACTTGATTCGGGGTCGATTCAGAGGGTTAAATACAGTATAAAAATATCTAGATAAAATGGAAGTAAATTTGGAAATGACGGTTGGAGAAGTTAGGGGCGGGATCGTTGTAGGTTGCTGGATTACACGAGGGGAGGACCATTTCCTGTCTTACGTGAAGGGAGGACCATTTCCTGTATTACGTGAAGGGAGGACCATTTCCTGTATTAAATGAGGGGAGGACCATTTTTTGTATTACACGCCCCCTTTCTCAAGGCGAACGTCCCGGGTCGTCACTGCTCTTCTTCTGCTTCCGTTAGTGTTCGCTGTCTTATTGATAAGATGTATGGTCTCTCAAACGGGTACGGATGCAACTGATTACCAATATGATGCTCTAAAAAGTAGGTTCGCATTACTGGTACCTCACTTTGTAGCATAGCCTCATATATTGGTTTGATCACATCGAGGTGGGGTTGAATACATTCTTCTTCCGTGACTCTTCCGAATCTTCCAAGAGTGAAAAAATATATGTGATATGCAAACTCTTCTGGAAGATGCCGGAGGAATGGATGTCGATAAGAAAAGAAGACGCGCATCATCAAGAACGAATCTTCGTAAGATAAGTGCGGTCCATGTAGCGCCCTAAAACATAAACAGATGCTTATCATGAAATAAGAAATGACCTGCGCATCGTTCGCATCCTCGGAGATATTGCGCAGCCAAAAAGATAATCTTCTTCTTCCGACTGTATGCTGTGCATGGTTGTGAAGGAGAGCTAGAGATGAAGTTGTGGTGGACGGTCCCGATGAATGGCCGCGACCAGCTCCTGACGTACTGGGACCTGCACGAGGTCCTCTCGGGGACGACCGGAACCTCTTCTGGGCGGTTGTTGTCTCCTGAAGGTCCTCCTCTGGTCATCATCACTGCTTCAGGAGGATCCTCGCCGCCTCCAACGTTCCCATTTGTGGCGGAGAAACGTAAGGTTCCCATAGAGGATACGGGACCAGCCTGTATTCCATATCCGGGGGTAAGGCGTAACCTCTCAGTCGCACTCTTGGTTGTTCTTGAGAAATACGTAAATTGGACGGATAATATTCAGATACGTTTGCGACAAGTCTCCGCAGCTACCATTCCATATCTTCCTATAGAGTAATGATATATTACCTCCACAAACTCTGGACCTGCTTCCGTGAACCTTCCGTTTTGGAATGAAAATAGAACTCTTATTAATAGTCGGAAATCTTCTTGAGGTAGCAATGGTCCGTTCAACGTACGAAAACATAGGCATATATTAATGTAGAAATGGATGATTACGTGGAGTTCGTAGTAGTCCCAGCGTAACTGAGATGATCCATTCCCAGGCCCTTTTTCCTCCCATAGGAATCATTCTATAGTTAAAGATGAGTATGCCCCGTGGTTGCGCATAGTCCTGTGTGAGAAGGAATTCTTCAGGCCTCTGATGGTAAGGGACCAGACGACGTGCATGGATGGCCCTCCTTGATCTCTTCCCTGAGCTTGAACAGAGCTGATAGTGCGGGTGTCTTTCCTCCGTGACGATGCAAGGGTTCGAGTACTTGGTTTGGAAGGCCGGCCACTTCACAGCCTGCTGCATTGCTTTTCCATGTACTACAAGTACTTTAGAGCCAACTGAAAAGGTTCTGACTGCAGGTTCTGCATCCTTATTTCTTGTCTGTGTTAGCGCGCGGTGTGATCTTCAGCCTTCGGTGGCCAGTAGTTCAACTTCTCTACTCTCTTCATCGATAATATTTGTTTCCATGTCTCTCTGTAACATTCTAGGAGCCCTTCCGTACATTAGCTCGAATGGTGAGCGTCCATTTCTTCCTCTTCTTCGACGGTAGCCGTATAACACTTTTGGTAAGGCATCTTCCCACTGGATTTCATTCTCCAACATAGTTTTCGATATTGCTCGTTTGATGGTTCCAACCATCCTCTCCGCTTTCCCGTTGGACATAGGAGCGTATGCGAGAACGGTCTTCAGCTGAATCCCTTTCTCTTCCAAGAAACGAAGCAGTGAAGTTGCAGTAAAACAAAGGGCGTTATCCGAGATGATCCTTTTTGGAAGACCAAACGGTTCAATTATTTCTTTTTCGATGAATCTCAGTACCACCTCAGCATTTGCCTCCTCGATTGCAACTGCTATTGGCCATCCAGTAAGATGTTCCACCCCTATAAGGAGATATTTGTTTCCGGAAGAGGTTTCCTTGAACGGGCCTGCGAAGTCAATTGAGAAGGTTTCAAAGAGACCGGAAACTGGAAAACTTAGAGTGTCTTATACTTCCGTATTGGAGTGAATTTTTGGCAGTTGTCGCAGCTTTTCACGAAGTTATAGACGTCCTTATGGATACCGGGCCACCAGAATCTCTCAGTTACGAATGTTTTGGTTGTTTCGAGATCCCAATGCCCTAGCTCATCATGGAAAGTCCTCAATATCTTCATTCTTTCTTTCAAAGGGGCCACTAGTCGGGGACCGGCTTTAGTGTGCCGGAAAAGTTTCCCATTCCACAATGTAAAAGCCTTTTGATTCCTGCGTACCCAATTTCGGTGTTCAAGATCACCTTTCTCATTTCTAGTCCATCGAGGAATTTGATCAGTCCGTGAATATTAGCTTCGTACTCGTTATCGTTCGGCAACTGCAACTCGGCGACTCCGACGATGTCCTCCGAAGCTTTTTCATCTGGAATCAGTGCGTCCCTCAAGCGGGATAGGTAATCGCAGGCTGATTATTGCGTCCGGGTCTATACACAATTTCAAACCGATATTCTGCGAAAATGTCGAGCCATCGGGCCAAGCGGTGATGTACATCCTTCTTTGGAATGCTGTTTTAAGTGCCTGGTGAATCAGTTATCAAGACAAATTTCTCGAGTATAAAAGGTATACGCGAAACTTTTTTCAGCGCGAAGACGACAGCTAGCGCTTCTTTCTCGCAGACTGAGTATCTCTTTTCTGCGTCATTCAGAGTTCGGCTTGCGAATTGAACAGGGTGTAGTCTTCCGTTTTCATCTTTTTGGGACAAAACGGCACCCAAAGACCGTTCTGAGGCATCTGTCTCCACAACGAATGGTCTCTTGAAATCTGGGTACATGAGAACTGGGGGGACACATAGCTTATCTTTAAGCTCCTGAAATGCAGTTTCCATTTCCTTGTTCCAGTAAAATTTTCCGTTCTTCGTAGTGCTGGCATGTAACGGTGCTGCAGTCTTGGCGAAATCTTTGATAAATTCTTCTGTAATATGAGGCAGTCCTAGAAGCTTCGGACCTCCGTCTTTGAAGCGGGCCTTGGTGCCAACTTTTTTTTTCGTTTTCTCTGGATCCACTCTAATTCCCTCTTGGTCGACGATATGACCGAGTAATTGGATAGAAGTTTTCGCAAAGAAGCATTTGCTCAACTTAATTTTCAAGCTATACTCCGATATCCTCTCCACAACTGTACGTGCGAGATGTGCTGATCCAATGTTTCTGAGAATATGACGACATCATCGATATCTTCGAAAAGTCCTCCCTCGTTCATCATTCTTTGGAATGTAGCTGGTGCATTCATGAGACCAAAAGGCATCACTTCGAACCTGAACGTACCGGCTTTGCTGGTAAAGGTTGTTTTTTCCTTACATTTTTCATCCAATGGAATCTGCCAATAGCCAGTGTAAAGGTCAATTGAGGTGAAATATCTCCCGTCCTTCAGGTCCTCGAGGATCTCCTCCATGTTCGGAATCGGAAATCGATCGGGTATCATTCTCTGGTTCAGTTGTCGGTAATCGACGCAAAAACGCAGCTTTCCATCCTTCTTTGGTGCGACCACAACTGGAAACGACCATGGGGATGAAACTGGTCGAATAATATCATTTTTCAGCATACTTGTAACATTTTCTGAGATAAATTGGTCATATTTTGGCGGTTGACGTCTAGGCTTGTGGTAAATCGGTTGAGTGTCGGTAAGTTCGAACGAGTGAGTAACCGGTACACTTGCTTGTCTTAAATCTGAAACGCTCCATGCAATTACTTCGGAAGATGTTAACATGTCGGATATTTTCAGTGAGGCGGGGGCGGGAAGGTGCTGCACTTTTCCTTGGATTTCTGCCATTTGGCGCCCTTTTTCTTCTTGATCCTCAACCTCAATATTTTGAAGGACCTCTTCCGTCGTGCTCACATCTTCATATATGGAATTCGCCGTATTCTTATTTTCTTTGCAAAGGTAATCTTCTTTCATGCTCCGAATTCTGTCCTTTGATTCGATATCATCGCAAAAAGAAACACATTCGGGTTTCAAACTTATCCTAGAATCCCAGTCGTCATCTGTTTCAAACCCGGAATCATAATCGTCCCATGCCATGTTCATTACCCCCCGAGGGTACCCTTTTCCACTTCCAAAAGTGTTAGTTGGTTCCGAATCTTCGCTGTCATAGCTAGAAGTGAAATCTTCACTGTCCGTTTCTTTTAAATCTTCAGGATGCGTGCTTTTGTCGAAATCCAGGGGCATCTTCACGGTTCTGCCGTCAATATTAACTGAAACCATTTGGTTGCCCAAGTCAATGCATGTCCCTAGTCTTTCCATGGTAGGGCAGCCAATGATTGCATCGAAAGGGAGATCCGGCACGACAAGAAAGTCTACATCAACTTTAGAGTCCCCAAAGAACAAGGAAACCTTGTCAACAGTGCCCATGCATTTTGAGACGGTTCCATCCGCTACAGTTATTTTTCGAGTCGTTGGAGTAAATTGGAGACCTAGATCTGTCACCAAAGTTTCTGAAATGAGGTTTGGAACAGCACCCGAATCGAAGAGAGCTTGGGTTTTCATACCCAATACTTTGACTGGTACCAGCTTAAGACGCCTTGGTGCTGTCGAGGCCGATTGAAGAAACAGTTTCTTACCCTTAGCGGACTTATTAGACCTGATAATTTTTTTTGAGTTCTTTTCTCGCATCCTCTGCGTCGCCCTCAAAAGTTGACCAAACGTTATCCCAGTTGGGGCCGATGCAAGCTCAGCCACCAAATTGTACCTCTTCACATACTCTAGTACGTCCTTAGAGATACTCTTAACTTTCTTACTCTTTTTCGTCTTCTTGGCCGGAGTGACTCCCACTCCTGGAACAACTTGATCAGACCTCTTGGTTCGAGGAGGTACAGGTGCTGGGATATGCTCCAGCATTCCATACTCTAGCCTAGGTTTCTTCGATAAAATGTTCCCTTCCCCATCCCTTTTTGTCACATTGACTTGACTAATCTCTTCAGCGATGGATACGTTACCGGCATCCGTCAACCTTTGATCCCTTCTTTATTTGTAAGATTTTCACCTCTGGTCCTAACTCACTCCTCGCTTCCGATAAATTTGCTCTTCTGTTGTCTTTAGACCAGCAGTTACTTTCATGATGCCCATATCGACCGCACTTTGCACAACGAGTGTTTCTATGTGGATTATCAGGACACCTGTTTGCAAAGTGTCCAGGCTTGTGACAGTAAGAACAGACTTCTGCGGCCTTAGGGGCCCCAGACTGGTTCTTCTTAATGGTAAGAGTAAGGCTTTCCAACTGCGAGGTTATCATGTCAAGTCGATTATCGAATCGGGTTTCCAACCTTTCTTCCAAGTTTTTGACATCGCTCCTGACAGATTCTAATGCCGCTGCACTAGTAGCCGGCCTTTGATAATTCTTTCAGGATGTACGATAGACATCGATGTGCGGGTTTCCCTCGGTACCTCACTCAGTGACTGAAACGTCTCCGAATTTTTGACAAATTCTACTATGGTACCCTTCAGTTCATCAAAAGTGTGAGGGCCCTTGATGAGGAGGAAATCGGAGAGCCGCTTATCCCCCATAGCCGCCTTACGCAGCATTCCGTACTTGGCTTGGGCGTTGAACCCAGACTTTTCATAAAGATCACACAAGTACACCAATGAGCTTAACAAATCGTCGAAGTTCAGCCGGGCCTCTATGGCGGTACGAATCATCTCATCTGGTTCTACCTCTTTAACATACTCTTTCACAAGCCACTCACATACCTCACCGAAGTTACGCCCATTCCCGTTAAGAGACCACCCGTCGATAAACTTGGACTTATATTTGTGCTTTGCGTCACCATGAAGATAGGCGAAGATACTTGCGGCCTTCTCTTCATCGCCCTTCTCTCGCATCACAACGTTGACATATGTGTAAAGAAACTCCTCAACGTCTTCAGTCTTGCCGCCTGTGAACGTTATACGAGCAGCGTTGAGATCCATGATTACAGAAAAGAAATCCCCCCGAAGTGTTCCTTACTACTGCTCAACTCGAATACCTCGGTGCAACCCCCTCCACAAGAGTACCAAATGATAGGGGTAAATCGGCGGGGGAAGAGATCTTCAGAACCAATTACCCTGACAAGGAGGTGTTGCGAGCGACAAAAGTGCTCCCGTGGTATTGCTGAACGAACAAAAGGGAGTGTATATAGAAGAGAGTTGAGGAAGCTACAAGCAAGTATAAAAGGGGCAGGGTCTACCACCGACGCTCTGCGACTAGCGTAAGAAAAAGTTTTCTTGGGTCTGAAGTTGACTCTCAACTTCCTACTACTCGGGACTTGGCTTGAAGTTGTCTGCCAACTTGCTTGACCTCTCCATGAGGAAGCAGTTTACTCAGCTTATATAGACTTTTGGCTACCCCTAAAGTCCGAACAAAACTACAGAAGATACTAAGAAATGCATAAAAATACTTTGTGTGGACAATATACTCTAAGCAAAAGATACTTAAGAAACTAACAATTAATTTGGTCCTCTTATTTCCCATTCTCTAAATCAGATCCAAACAACTCCTCTAAAATATCCATGCTGTCCAAGCAGTCCCCACAAATATCTGCGAATGGCTCACAACTCTCTATTTCCCCCTGGAGATATCTAGACTACTAAAGATATCTCCATCCGGTTCCATCGTGGGCACAACTTGATCCATACTCTCTATTCCAGGCCCCACCGGTCCAACACTTTCCATGCCCCCTGTTGCCTCATCTTCCTCATCCTCCTCCTCCTCCTCCTCCTCCTCATCCTCTTCTTCCTCATCCTCATCCTCCTCATCCTCCTCATCCTCATCTTCCTGATCCTCGTACACTAGCTCAGGGGCTAACCATTCCTCGAAGGACTCCCCGCTCTCCTCCTCGACCTTCTCAGCCTCTCCCGGACTTACCTCCCTCGCTTCTTCTTCTATGAAGAGGCGGCGCACGAACTCGATGATTTGCTTCTTTGTTTGCCGCCGGATGTAGTCGTCGGCATCGGTTGGCCCGTAGGCGGCGAGACGAAGGCCATTGATGGAACGGGAAGGGCGGTTTTTGGAAATAGGGACAGAGGGGCGAAGGTTGCTCATTGTGATAGAAGTTGGGGAACAGGAGGCAATGTGGGGTGCTTTGGGTGTGTGGGGGGAGAGGGGTGATGAGTAAAATGATCGGGGGCATTTGGAACTTAGAATAAAGGGGTTTAAATAGGCTCCCGGGGCAGGTTCTATAGATTAGGAATAGGTAAAATAAATCTGCAAGGGATTTTGCAATAGTTCATTTGCGCCCTTCTTCTCAAGAAAAGGCGAATTTGGAGGAGGAGGTAAGCTAAAAGGGAAAAGGGACTTGATTCGGGGTCGATTCAGAGGGTTAAATACAGTATAAAAATATCTAGATAAAATGGAAGTAAATTTGGAAATGACGGTTGGATAAGTTAGGGGCGGGATCGTTGTAGGTTGCTGGATTACACGAGGGGAGGACCATTTCCTGTCTTACGTGAAGGGAGGACCATTTCCTGTATTACGTGAAGGGAGGACCATTTCCTGTATTAAATGAGGGGAGGACCATTTTTTGTATTACAGCTTGGCTGAATTTACCTAAACACAAAAGGCTTGATGTGAAAGCCAGGAGGGGCATATTTTTATTGTCATTACCCGACGGTAATTACCGTATTTGGTACATTGAACAACGGAGAACTAACGTGACGCATCATGTCGTTTTCAATGATCAAGTTTTCCCTGGTACTGACTGGTGCTCGAAGGATCAATGTATGGTTGTTCTAGATGCTTGGTACTCAAGCACGACAGAGGAAGGTTCGTATTTTCAGTGGACATTGGAGCATGAGATTTCGGATGAGGAGTACGTTGATGTTGATTTTCCAGACTCATAACTTCTTGGAGACTCAAGTGTCTCACACGAGCATGATGGGTCTGCTACAAATAAAGACGTTGGCTGCAACGAAAATACAGCAGCTGCAGAGGAAGAACTCTATCCCGCCTCTGGTGACGTAGTAGATGCATTAATCTATGTCCCTATCCCCCTTTCACACGTGAACTCGACGGAGGAAAGACGGCTTAGGTGGCCGATCAAAAAAATGTGGGTTTAAATAGATTTAAAATAACGCAAGTCATTTAGTCCCAGTTACAGCTGCCGTAGCATTGCAGTCGGATGATTCGGATGGGTGGAAAGTAGCTATTGATGCCTAAATCCAACCATGCACGGATAACGGTACCTCTACTTTAGGGAAGCTCCCGAAGGGTGAACGAGTACTGGACAGTAAGATGGTATTCAGCAAGAAGTTCAGGGATGACGGAACCCTGGGCAGATACAAAGCACGCTTGGTTGTAAAGGGGTTTCAACAGGGGTACGAAAATGAGTTGTATAACCTAGTCATTGATTTTTCGAGTATTTGGATTGCACTAGCAGTCGGGCTGTTGCTGGAATACGAAATCCACCAACTTGACCTGACATCAGCGTTTTTTAACGGAGAGCTTGAAGATATAGAATACAAATTTATTCTTCCTCCGCCCAGGATAGATGTCGGACTACAGGAAAGCGAAGAACTGCGCCTCATCGAAGCCCAGTATGGACTCAAAAGAGCTCTTTGGATTTGGAACGTTAAATTTACAAAAGCGGTATCTAACATGGGCTTCTCGCAGTTCAAGTCAGATAGTTGCATTTTATATCGTTAAATAGACTGTAAAAGAGTGTACCTGCTGGTCTATGTGGATGAAGGTTTAGGCATGGCACCGTACATGGGGACAGTACTGGTCGCTAAGCAGTGAATCCCAGAAATATTCCAGATCCGGGACTGTGGTAAGGTTGGAACATGTCTCGGAGTGGAATTCAAGCGAGTCGAGAATGGAATGTTTCTCAGCCAGAGAAACTATACACCAGGTTATTCGCAGTTGTGGCATGTATGAATCCAAACCTTGCCCAACACCAAGCGCTCAAAGTGATTTGAAGTCGCCTACACCCGATGAGGAGCCATTCGATCAGATATAGTTTAAGGAGGCGATTGGCAGTTTACTTTATCTGTCTACCAGGACTCAACCAGACATTGCTCTCGCCGTATGGTTGCTGCCAAATAAGTCGTCGAGTCCTACGACATCTGAATGGGTCAGTGTGAAGCGTATCTTCAGGTATTTGAAGGAAACTTTAGAGTACGGAATTATTTTCAAAGATGATGTGCTCAGAGAATCAGTTGAACTGATAGGGTTTTCTGACCCTGACTGGGCCGGTGACAGGTCTCAACGTAAATCTACAAGTGGACGGGTGTTACTCATCGATGGGACACCAGTCTTGTGGGCCTCCAAGAAGGAGACCAGTGTTGCCCTCTCCTCTAGTGAGTCCGAGTATATTGCCGTTTCGGAATATTTTAAGGGAGTAGGATGGATGAAGGGACTTTTAGAGAAATTTGGGACACTTCAGGATGGACAAGTGACTGTCTTCGAGGGTACTGATTTGTGCAAATTCGCACACGAAAAAAAGTCTAGAATAGGACAAAAATTGAATACAGCATCGGAATTTGCAAGATATTTTTAATTTGGATGAGTGTTGCAAATTCGTCGGTTGATTTTCAATTTTAAGACACGCTGTCATAATAGATGTCAGTACATTTCCAGGTTCTGGGTGATACTACGAGTGACTCTGAAAAGTCTATATAATGGCCACATTAAATCCCACCCCTGGCCGATGGGCCGCTGGCATGGGTATGGCACCTAGATATTAACCTTGAGGAAATATCTTCTAATAGCCTCTCTGGCTCACACGATTCTCATGAATGTATTTGATGGTTCTTAGTATGTTTGTTTGAGACTTTAAGGGTAGCAGAAAGTCTATATTAGCTGAGTAAACTGCTTCCTCTTGTGGAGGTCAAGCAAGTTGGCAGAAAACTTCAAGCCAAGTCCCGAGTAATAGGAAGTTGAGAGTCAACTTCAGACCCAAGAAAAAGTTTTCCTACGCTGCTCACAGAGCCTCGGTGTTAGACCCTGCTACTTTCATATTTGCTTGTAGCCCTCTTAACTATCTTTCATATACATTCCTTTTCGTTCGTTCAACTATACCACTGTAGCACTTTTGTCGGTCGCAACACCTCCTTCTTGGGGTAGTTGGTTCTAAGTATCTCCTCTCCCGAAGACGTACCCTTATCAGATACCTCAGGAGCTATAGACTGGGCAAACTCAGAAAGGCGATCCAAGCACGTTGATACTCGGTACTATTCTTTTTCGTGACATGGTTGATGCTGGCCATATGCACTTGAACTATTGTTCGACAGAGCAGATGCTTGCTAATCTATTCACAAAGCCGCTACACGCAAAAAGTACCAACAAATGCGATCTAGGCTAGTGAAGACTCGTTCAACCTGACCTGATGCGGCGTGAAGGAGGGGTATAAGATATCAACGAACTTTCAGTTGAAGCGACAAAGCATCTCTTGGCATATTCCATTCACCGTGAGGATCGTCATATACTATCAGTGATCATCCAACTGAATCAACCCTCTGTGACTGCTTCTTGTGCTATCAGGTTCACCGTAGGTTACATTGACGTCATACTACAGGCTTCTTGTCTGCATTGGCTATACTGTTCCAGGTTGATCGGCGTGATTGTGGCAGGTAGTTTCTGGTTAGCTCTAAACTGATGATAGCTTATACTCATTTTCTCTTACATAAGTCGAAACGTACCGCAATGGCGCATAAAAAGTGCAAAGTTGCACGGGTGATACCCGTACGTACGATTCTTTTGGAAAATACTAAATGCGAGGCACTTTTGACACTATACCATCAGTGCTACGCATCCGACCTAAACGGCGTTTCACCACTCCCGCAAAACCTTTTCAACTGCGCATCGGTGCGCAGTACCAACGGAAATGCAGTTAGGCACGATGCTCGAAAGAAGCAGCTCGATCCCGCAAGTCCCATTTTACCCGACACCAAACGACTAACACACCGACTTCCCTCGTCGCATGTGGTGCATTCTAACAAAATGCCACAAAGCACGCTTCAGCAGACCCGAATCTCAGGAAAAGGGAGTATTTCGCTCAGGCTCAAGCGTCAAAGCGAAAACACGCCTTCCAGTTGCGGCAAGGGAAACAATGAAATGTATAAACAACGGATTTTGTGAGAAATAACGAATACAATTGGGTTCCTAAAAATACTATCAACCGAATGAAGAAACGTCATGATTTTAGCAGAAAAAAATAAGTTTAATACTGTACTGTAAGATGCTATGGTATATAAGAAGCAACAGAAATCCCCTAACCCTATGCTGGGTTTTGTAGACGGTCATTATATGGACCTTTCGGATTTTTTTTTAAATAAATCTCTTTCCACATGTAGTGAAGACATGAAACGCATGTCAAACGACACTGCTCGTCACGAGAAATGCACCGATGTGAAGATTGATAAGGTTCGACTTTTTTTCGCAAAGTTTACCAGGTGTTAGAAACAATCGCCTTGGAACTTTTTGTAACATTGGTCCAAAATTCGCAAAAAGTCACCTTGTCAATCTACATCATCAATTTCAAAAATGAGCAGCACACAGCAAAGGTGAATCTACAATATTTGGTTGCCGTTTAGAGCAACGTTTGAGATGATCAACTCGTTAGATCTCTGAATAACAGCAGAGAGTTAAATTCATTGCACCAAATTGTACACCCTTGTGTACAATTTGAGACTTCAAATGAGAATCTCCCTAGTAACATCCCCATTTTGATACCTTCATTGATCCAGCCGTCAACATAGTCACTACAATCTTTCAAACCCAACTTGACGAAGCTTCCGTCCCATGTTCTGCAGCTTGTGATCTAACTACTGCGGTTCTTCCACATGCACCGGACACCGCTTTGGCGGGACTACACCTTATGTCACGTAGTGGCAGCGATTCTGTCCGACCTCCTGCCTCATGTCAAAGCGTCGAAGGCCTTCTGCCTCCGTTTAAATCGCCCCCTCCGGGACCTTCTGGTTGCTTTCTATGATAGCCTACCCTCAGTCCCTGACCGCGCGGCCTTCGTCCCCCTAAAGAACAGGGCGACAGTCATTCAACGACTACCGACCTTCCCAAGCCCCTCACCATCTAGTGACGCGCAGCCAAATCTTGCCCTCCATGGAAGCCGCTATTACACCATAAAACCCCGAAAGCGCCTATGGGCAGACGTATTATGGGCGCGAAGGTGGTACTATTACGAGCGTGGAACTTTCATCTGATCTTCTTTCTTCGGAGGTCGCTGTTGACTCGCAGGTAAGCACTGGCCTGAAGCTGAATGGACCGCACAAAACCGAACGCCTGTGGGTGCCGGTTTCCTGGACGGACTGATCTGATTGCAACTCTGATGGTGATGCAGAAAACTGCGTTGATCACTCAGAAGAGCCGGATCCGTAGAATTTGGACTTGGGTGAGGAGGTGGCGGATGAGTAGGTGTCATGGGTTGCGTCTGTTTTTATTGAATTTGAATTCATTTCAATGACAACACATACATTGTGGTATGTTTCATTCCTTTTGTTCGATACCTTCGTAGCATCCCAGCATTTCTATCATTCGCAGTAAAGCCAACCCCATTTTCCCCCTACAATCTTCTCCATGGATACCTAAGAAGAATAGCAAGTTATGAGGACAGTATTTTACTGAACTACATGACCTACCTCACCAACATGTCGAAAAGGAAAAAAAATCTATGATAACATCGGACGCACACGCAGACTCCTCTCAAACTCAGTAATATCTTCCCTTGAAGGATCTGCGGGCTTTAAATTTGATTTAGAATGCCAATACCCCCAGCACGGTGAACAAATTGCTTGCCTACAAGTTAGGCACCACTGTGCTTGCTGTGCTCCTTTCCGGATTACCGTTGGCTTGTTACTTTGCATTCCGCGGAGTTTCCACGAACATAAAACAAAGTACGTGGGCTGCGCAGATATTTTAACAAGTTCAATTCGTTTGTTCAGCCTCTTTCCTTTATGTGGTCCAAAGTTGTATTTGTTTGCTGCGTCTCTGCTAAAAAATGGCGTTAGCTTGTTGGTCGGTTTAAAATAGCCTCTTTCCAAGATATCCTTACCACGTTTGTTGACCTACTCTCGGGCAACAGTCTGCAAAAAATGACCAAAAGTTTCATTTTGGGATACTCTGTGCCTATAATACGAATATGCTCTCGTCGTTTTTTCAGAGAGATCATGAACTTTGGGAAGAATTCTTGCAGTTCGTGCAAGATAGAGCCTGTAGGTGACAATAGCGTTACTCACCTGCATTGAGAGAAGCCTTCCTACAATTGATACAACCGGGTTTTCACTGATGTTGCAACGGGCAATAGTCTTCATCTGGCGAGGAATAACATCTATTACTCCCTTCAAATGATTCCAGTACACAGTGGGTGTTAATCGAATCATTTGGCATGGCAGAATAGGATTCCCCTTCTCAAATACCGTACATCGCAGAGCCTGACTGAGATTGTAGTACGACATAAAGCTGTGTATGTCAGATGCATATGAGCTATTCAACATGGCGTCATATTCCTTCGGCACGTACTTGGAATCACCTCCAAGTTACCCGAACGAAAAACGCCGGACGCAGTCCGAAGAATGAGTATACTTGTGCCTAAAACTCTCAGCAAACAACACTACGCATGCGTATATAATACGGCCTTCTGTCATAGATCCCCCAGTCCCAATCACAAAGAGAACGCCATTAACAGCCAATGTTGCTGCATGAAGGAGGATCTGAGCACGGTACTGAGATGTGGGAATGACTTCTCTGAAACGCTCATTAGATACCTCGTCTTGACCGATATTGTCTATACAAATTAAGTGCCCGAACTTGCTTTTAATTTCATTGGCGCTACATATTGTCCTTAGGTTAGTCATTGTTTTGACCTCGACAGGAATCGGGCTGATGTCACCAGTCTCGTCCACAATGCCCACGACTGCATCTGGACTGTCAGCAAGAATAGGACAGCTTATACTCTCTATTGGCCCAACTTGCCGAAAATGCGTAATGCGAAAACTCTTGTTCGTGTCCAGGCAGTAGGTTGAGGAGCCGCATGGTCTCGAGTATACACAGTGCTATTGAGAGAAAAAGGATGGAATGGCCTTCAGAATCTCTATTTCATTTCAACTTCCTTCCCTCATTCCCATTGTTGACAACAACGGTTTCATAACCCAAGCGGAAAGTGAAGGCTCTCTCAATGCATCAGAGGGGGCCTTTTTTAGCCTCAAAGAAAGTTTCCTCCTCTGAACGGGCAACATCGCTATCTCCGTCCATGCTCATCGTGTTGTTCAGAATTGCTTCTTTCAACTGATTAACAGCCTCAAAAAGCTAAAACTTTGTATCTCGAGGATCAAACGACCGACTAAACATCGCGAGCATTCGCTGTAGTTCCGGATTGTTAAATGAATATAAATTACTTGTAGAATAGCCTGTTATCTTGTTAGCCATGTACAATCGAGAGTTAGGTTCTGCGGTGTATTGTGTTTTTATGCCCAGTACGTTAACAACAGAAGTCCAGCGATCTTTGATAAAATATTCTGCATCAGAGGAAGAGGAGGGGAGAGCTAGTACCACTGCTGTTCTGTTACCCTTGTACCCGCAAGCCCGAAAGCAATGCACTTCATGTAATACTCAAAATTTTTGGCAACAGCCGCGATAAACCCATGTCCAGTGCGTGAAGTGAATCTAAATGCTCGAAGTAGCAACCACACAGGGTCCACTGACTGAAAGGAAATTAACATCGTAGCCCTTAATAAGTTTTGGTCCCCAATTTCTTTAGCTGAGAACCCCATCGCAACAGCTCGCGTGACGGGTAACCCTCCCTTCTCAATACTCTGCTCCTCTTCATACACTTGAAGAGCCTCCCTTACCTTAATCAATGCGTCTGGTGTCCTGTATGGATCTCTGAGAACAACGATAAAGCTACGGGTAGGGAAAAGAACCGCATTGTTGTGTGCCATAGCTGCGATTCTTCCCGAGCAGCTCTCTCTGTATAGACATGCCTCTACGGTCTATTAATGTCTGTTTGAACCGTGACTCCGTTGACGAGCAGAGTAAACAGCTCTGCAGCCTCGTTCTGAGACTACCATGCCTCTATGGCGTCTACAGATTGCGCTGTCTCCGAACACGAAGGGATACCATAAATCGCGTTTATGTGTTCCAAGGAGACTGGCGCCTAGAACATTGGGAACGAATGAAATTGTCTCCTTGGAATTGTAACCGTGATTTGCAGCTATGATTTCATCCGGCATTTACCTCAAGGCACCAGTGGTGGACGCGCCTTGCAGTAGCTGCATGGGTCGTTCCCATGTAAGTAAAAGCTTCTCCTCTGATCTCGCAAAGTGACAAGCAATAAAAAAGGGATTCAGAGCTGACCAAAGCGCGCTGCCGACCGAGCCGAGTCTCTTTTTGGGATTTTCGTGCTGCTGTAAATACGTTAGCTCTGTAACCAGTCTAGAAGCCATTCTAAGTTGGTCTTCATCAAGGGAAAGAACAGTAGAGTGAAGCACATATAGAATCTCCCTATTGATAGCCGCTGTTTCAGCCTCCATTTCAGTTATCATTGCTGTCGTTCTGCTTGTACTACGACACCACCCTGTCTCCTAGTAATCGTGTGTACTGCATCGCTCCTTACTCCCGCTGAATGAAGATCGAATTTCGTGATACCGATCTGATGAGATTCCCATGTACAGAACATTTCCGCGTTCATCTTCACTACACACTGTACTTGGGGACTCATTGTACAATGCACACAACACATGAATAATAATTATCCCAATAATCCCATCGGCAGTTGTCAGAGTCTTACCCTGGTGATGCAACACGCGATTTGCAAACAAACTTGAGTTTCTCCAGCAAACAATCCGTAATAAAGGTCTAAACCAATCCCAATGGTGTAATCTCGACACTACTGTTACTACAATTTGGTTGACGGATTTTCTCTGTTGACATGACCTCAGCGATTACGTTATCCAACACAGTGTTGGCCTCCATTACAAAACGCTTCTCCAGATTCTCGTTAACATCGTCGATCGATACGGTCACATCTTGGAAGGGATGATCATAGTCCCAGTCTTGTAATCCGCCCTGCTGTTGAGCGAGAGACCTAGTTTCTACCTCTGCATCAGTCACAGGTTCATTCAACACTCTGTTGTTTTCTTCTATAACATCCTGCCAGATGCACCGAGTGTATCTCTCGTCGTCAAATTCATGAAATAATCGACAGTGTAAATCTTCACAAAAAGCACTGGACGACGCTGTCGCCTTTGAATCTTGATTCATAGTCTAATTGGGGTCCGGAAGTAATGATCTTATCTACGAATCCGCAGTGTCACGATCAAGATCATCTAATTTGCATCTGTCCATTGAGTACTCTGATAAATTGCCCATCTGATTGCCCGCCTGATCCATCTCATGTGAGAAACCTATGTCGCCACTCTCCAAAGAGTCTTGTTGTACAACTAAACTAAACTGAAACTCCTCTTCCGTAGGGGTAACTGATGCGACATCAGGTGCTGTAGTGTGCGTTTGTGTGCCCTCCACAAATTCTTGAGAGTTGTTTTCCGCTTGGCCCTGAGGCTCCTGTACATTTAAATCTTCATGGCTTTTGACTTTCTCTACAAATTCATGTCATGAAAATCCCTAAGAGCTTCGGTAGGTTCGAATACGTTCTAGGGCTTTGGGAATACTTTCAGTTGTGTTCTTGATGTCAGAGGTCGGAGTTCAACCTCACGGACTGGAGATTCTTGCAAAGGACGGCATTGAACAGACCTGAAAACTTCGTTTCCGGACACAACTTCTCGCTTTGTTCTTGGTGTGCTGGTTTGGCCGGAGCTTGCTTGGAAAATCTCTCTCGTGATATCGATGAGATCTTTATTCATGCCAGATTTGGTACGATTTACAGGAAAAGGCGGATGTGGTATGTTCTGGGATTGAGTTGTCTTTGTCACGCAAAATCCCTTCAAAACGTACGTCCTGGTGTTGTTTGCGCTTTTTTGTTGTAGATCTTGTTGCTGGTTTGTGAACGGAGAGGATAAACACTCGAGAGGGAACCATGCGTATCTCTCGGTGAACTAACATCTTTTTTTGAGACTGGGAGAATGTAGCAAGGAACTAAATCTACGACGGTATGTGTAATGTACCGTTCCGTTTGTAAATGCACCAATCATAGTGAAGTATGTGACGTCGGAGCTGTCAGGCACATCCCCCTACCAAAAAAAATCTACAACTTTTGAGACCCCCTAAATCATGTAGAACCAGAGCATAGGGCTAGGGAGAAGCCTACTAGTCGAGCACAACTGTCTGTAGTTGCGTCAGGCATTGTAAGATCAGCTTATATGGCTTACAGTAGACTTCCATCAGCAACCTTGCTGCGTGTTACACGTGTCATAACGTTTGGGCTGTGATCCAACAATGGAGACCTTCGGCCGGGTGCGATCTTTCCTTATGCAAAGACACGCTGCGGCGTCGGTTTCATCCAACGCAGCATGCTTTACGGCTGGCCTCACACTAGCACTCTGAGGTCGTACCTCATGACTTTGCCTCATTTTTAGACTCTCTAATACACAGAACTGCCCCCTCACGATAGTTGATAGGGGTAAATCGGCGGGGGAAGAGATCTTCAGAACCAATTACCCTGACAAGGAGGTGTTGCGAGCGACAAAAGTGCTACCGTGGTATTGCTGAACGAACAAAAGAGAGTGTATATAGAAGAGAGTTGAGAGAGCTAAAAGCAAGTATAAAAGGGGCAGAGTCTACCACCGACGCTCTGCGACTAGCTAAGAAAACGTTTTCTTGGGTCTGAAGTTGACCCTCAACTTCCTACTTCTCGGGACTTGGCTTGAAGTTGTCTGCCAACTTGCTTCACCTCCACTAAAGGAAGCAGTTTACTCGGCTTATATAGACTTTTGGCTACCCAAAAGTCTCAAACAAACATACTAATAACCATAAAATGTATTCACGGTAATCGTGTGAACCAGAGAGACTATTAGAGATATTTCCTCAAGGTAAATATCTAGGTGCCATACCCATGCCAGCCACCATCGGCCAGGGGTGGGAATTGATGTGGCCATTATATAGACCTTTCAGAGCTACTTGTCGTATCACCCACAACCTGGAACTGTACTGACATCTACTATGACAGCGTGTCCTAAAATGAAAAAATCAACCGACGAATTTGCCACACTCACCCAAATTAAAAATATCTTGCAAATTCAAAAACTGTAAAAATATCTTCCCAATTCCGATACTGTATACAATCATGGTCCTCATCTAGATTTTTTTCGTGTGCGAATTTGCGCACATCACGCCCTCTCGCTCAAGACGAACGTCCCGACTCGTCACTGTCTTCTTCTGCTTCCGTTAGTGTTCGCTGTCTTATTGATAAAATGTATGGTCTCTCAAACGGGTACGGATGCAACTGATTACCAATATGATGCTCTAAAAAGTAGGTTCGCATTACTGGTACCTCACTTTGTAGCATAGCCTCATATATTGGTTTGATAACATCGAGGTGGGGTTGAATACATTCTTCTTCCGTGACTCTTCCGAATCTTCCAAGAGTGAAAAAATATATGTGATATGCAAACTCTTCTGGAAGATGCCGGAGGAATGGATGCGATAAGAAAAGAAGACGCGCATCATCAAGAACGAATCTTCGTAAGATAAGTGCGGTCCATGTAGCGCCCTAAAACATAAACAGATGCTTATCATGAAATAAGAAATGACCTGCGCATCGTTCGCATCCTCGGAGATATTGCGCAGCCAAAAAGATAATCTTCTTCTTCCGACTGTATGCTGTGCATGGTTGTGAAGGAGAGCTAGAGATGAAGTTGTGGTGGACGGTCCCGATGAATGGCCGCGACCAGCTCCTGACGTACTGGGACCTGCACGAGGTCCTCTCGGGGACGACCGGAACCTCTTCTGGGCGGGTTGTTGTCTCCTGAAGGTCCTCCTCTGGTCATCATCACTGCTTCAGGAGGATCCTCGCCGCCTCCAACGTTCCCAATTTGTGGCGGAGAAACGTAAGGTTCCCATAGAGGATACGGGACCAGCCTGTATTCCATATCCGGGGTAAGGCGTAACCTCTCAGTCGCACGTCTTGGTTGTTCTTGAGAAATACGTAAATTGGACGGATAATATTCAGATACGTTTGCGACAAGTCTCCAGCAGCTACCATTCCATATCTTCCTATAGAGTAATGATATATTACCTCCACAAACTCTGGACCTGCTTCCGTGAACCTTCCGTTTTGGAATGAAAATAGAACTCTTATTAATAGTCGGAAATCTTCTTCAGGTAGCAATGGTCCGTTCAACGTACGAAAACATAGGCATATATTAATGTAGAAATGGATGATTACGTGGAGTTCGTAGTAGTCCCGTAACGAGATGATCCATTCCCAGGCCCTTTTTCCTCCCATAGGAATCATTCTATAGTTAAAGATGAGTATGCCCCGTGGTTGCGCATAGTCCTGTGTGAGAAGGAATTCTTCAGGCCTCTGATGGTAAGGGACCAGACGACGTGCATGGATGGCCCTCCTTGATCTCTTCCCTGAGCTTGAACAGAGCTGATAGTGCGGGTGTCTTTCCTCCGTGACGATGCAAGGGTTCGAGTACTTGGTTTGGAAGGCCGGCCACTTCACAGCCTGCTGCATTGCTTTTCCATGTACTACAAGTACTTTAGAGCCAACTGAAAAGGTTCTGACTGCAGGTTCTGCATCCTTATTTCTTGTCTGTGTTAGCGCGCGGTGTGATCTCCAGCCTTCGGTGGCCAGTAGTTCAACTTCCTACTCTCTTCATCGATAATATTTGTTTCCATGTCTCTCTGTAACATTCTAGGAGCCCTTCCGTACATTAGCTCGAATGGTGAGCGTCCATTTCTTCCTCTTCTTCGACGGTAGCCGTATAACACTTTTGGTAAGGCATCTTCCCACTGGATTTCATTCTCCACATAGTTTTCGATATTGCTCGTTTGATGGTTCCAACCATCCTCTCCGCTTTCCCGTTGGACATAGGAGCGTATGCGAGAACGGTCTTCAGCTGAATCCCTTTCTCTTCCAAAAAACGAAGCAGTGAAGTTGCAGTAAAACAAAGGGCGTTATCCGAGATGATCCTTTTTGGAAGACCAAACGGTTCAATTATTTCTTTTTCGATGAATCTCAGTACCACCTCAGCATTTGCCTCCTCACTGCAACTGCTATTGGCCATCCAGTAAGATGTTCCACCCCTATAAGGAGATATTTGTTTCCGGAAGAAGTTTCCTTGAACGGGCCCGCGAAGTCAATTGAGAAGGTTTCAAAGAGACCGGAAACTGGAAAACTTAGAGTTGTCTTATACTTCCGTATTGGAGTGAATTTTTGGCAGTTGTCGCAGCTTTTCACGAAATTATAGACGTCCTTATGGATACCGGGCCACCAGAATCTCTCAGTTACGAATTTTTTGGTTGTTTCGAGATCCCAATGCCCTAGCTCATCATGGAAAGTCCTCAAGATCTTCATTCTTTCTTTCAAAGGGGCCACTAGTCGGGGACCGGCTTTAGTGTGCCGGAAAGTTTCCCATTCCACAATGTAAAAGCCTTTTGATTCCTGCGTACCCAATTTCGTGTTCAAGATCAACCTTTCTCATTTCTAGTCCATCGAGGAATTTGATCAGTCCGTGAATATTAGCTTCGTACTCGTTATCGTTCGGCAACTGCAACTCGGCGACTCCGACGATGTCCTCCGAAGCTTTTTCATTTGGAATCAGTGCGTCCCTCAAGCGGGATAGGTAATCGGCAGGCTGATTATTGCGTCCGGGTCTATACACAATTTCAAACCGATATTCTGCGAAAATGTCGAGCCATCGGGCCAAGCGGTGATGTACATCCTTCTTTTGGAATGCTGTTTTAAGTGCCTGGTGATCAGTTATCAAGACAAATTTCTCGAGTGATAAAAGGTATACGCGAAACTTTTTCAGCGCGAAGACGACAGCTAGCGCTTCTTTCTCGCAGACTGAGTATCTCTTTCCGCATCATTCAGAGTTCGGCTTGCGAATTGAACAGGGTGTAGTCTTCCGTTTTCATCTTTTTGGGACAAAACGGCACCCAAAGACCGTTCTGAGGCATCTGTCTCCACAACGAATGGTCTCTTGAAATCTGGGTACATGAGAACTGGGGGGACACATAGCTTATCTTTAAGCTCCTGAAATGCAGTTTCCATTTCCTTGTTCCAGTAAAATTTTCCGTTCTTCGTAGTGCTGGCATGTAACGGTGCTGCAGTCTTGGCGAAATCTTTGATAAATCTTCTGTAATATGAGGCCAGTCCTAAGAAGCTTCGGACCTCCGTCTTTGAAGCGGGCCTTGGTGCCAACTTATTTTTTTCGTTTTCTCTGGATCCACTCTAATTCCCTCTTGGTCGACGATATGACCGAGTAATTGGATAGAAGTTTTCGCAAAGAAGCATTTGCTCAACTTAATTTTCAAGCTATACTCCGATATCCTCTCCACAACTGTCTTGACGTGCGAGATGTGCTGATCCAATGTTTCTGAGAATATGACGACATCATCGATATAGACTCTTGCGAATGGAAGTCCTTTCAAAACCTCGTTCATCATTCTTTGGAATGTAGCTGGTGCATTCATGAGACCAAAAGGCATCACTTCGAACCTGAACGTACCGGCTTTGCTGGTAAAGGTTGTTTTTTCCTTACATTTTTCATCCAATGGAATCTGCCAATAGCCAGTGTAAAGGTCAATTGAGGTGAAATATCTCCCGTCCTTCAGGTCCTCGAGGATCTCCTCCATGTTCGGAATCGGAAATCGATCGGGTATCATTCTCTGGTTCAGTTGTCGGTAATCGACGCAAAAACGCAGCTTTCCATCCTTCTTTGGTGCGACCACAACTGGAAACGACCATGGGGATGAAACTGGTCGAATAATATCATTTTTCAGCATACTTGTAACATTTTCTGAGATAAATTGGTCATATTTTGGCGGTTGACGTCTAGGCTTGTGGTAAATCGGTTGAGTGTCGGTAAGTTCGAACGAGTGAGTAACCGGTACACTTGCTTGTCTTAAATCTGAAACGCTCCATGCAATTACTTCGGAAGATGTTAACATGTCGGATATTTTCAGTGAGGCGGGGGGGAAGGTGCTGCACTTTTCCTTGGATTTCTGCCATTTGGCGCCCTTTTTCTTCTTGATCCTCAACCTCAATATTTTGAAGGACCTCTTCCGTCGTGCTCACATCTTCATATATGGAATTCGACGTATTCTTATTTTCTTTGCAAAGGTAATCTTCTTTCATGCTCCGAATTCTGTCCTTTGATTCGATATCATCGCAAAAAAAACACATTCGGGTTTCAAACTTATCCTAGAATTCCAGTCGTCATCTGTTTCAAACCCGGAATCATAATCGTCCCATGCCATGTTCATTACCCCCGAGGGTACCCTTTTCCACTTCCGAAAGTGTTAGTTGGTTCCGAATCTTCGCTGTCATAGCTAGAAGTGAAATCTTCACTGTCCGTTTCTTTTAAATCTTCAGGATGCGTGCTTTTGTCTAAATCCAGGGGCATCTTCACGGTTCTGCCGTCAATATTAACTGAAACCATTTGGTTGCCCAAGTCAATGCATGTCCTAGTCTTTCCATGGTAGGGCAGCCAATGATTGCATCGAAAGGGAGATCCGGCATGACAAGAAAGTCTACATCAACTTTAGAGTCCCCAAAGAACACGGAAACCTTGTCAACAGTGCCCATGCATTTTGAGACGGTTCCATCCGCTACAGTTATTTTTCGAGTCGTTGGAGTAATTTCGAGACCTAGATCTGTCACCAAAGTTTCTGAAATGAGGTTTGGAACAGCACCCGAATCGAAGAGAGCTTGGGTTTTCATACCCAATACTTTGACTGGTACCAGCTTAAGACGTCTTGGTGCTGTCGAGGCCGATTGAAGAAACAGTTTCTTACCCTTAGCGGACTTATTAGACCTGATAATTTTTTTGAGTTCTTTTCTCGCATCCTCTGCGTCGCCCCTCAAAAGTTGACCAAACGTTATCCCAGTTGGGGCCGATGCAAGCTCAGCCACCAAATTGTACCTCTTCACATACTCTAGTACGTCCTTAGAGATACTCTTAACTTTCTTACTCTTTTTCGTCTTCTTGGCCGGAGTGACTCCCACTCCTGGAACAACTTGATCAGACCTCTTGGTTCGAGGAGGTACAGGTGCTGGGATATGCTCCAGCATTCCATACTCTAGCCTAGGTTTCTTCGATAAAATGTTCCCTTCCCCATCCCTTTTTGTCACATTGACTTGACTAATCTCTTCAGCGATGGATACGTTACCGGCATCCGTCAACCTTTGATCCCTTCTATTTTGTAAGATTTTCACCTCTGGTCCTGACTCACTCCTTGCTTCCGATAAATTTGCTCTTCTGTTGTCTTTAGACCAGCAGTTACTTTCATGATGCCCATATCGACCGCACTTTCACAACGAGTGTTTCTATGTGGATTATCAGGACACCTGTTTGCAAAGTGTCCAGGCTTGTGACAGTAAGAACAGACTTCTGCGGCCTTAGGGGCCCCAGACTGGTTCTTCTTAATGGTAAGAGTAAGGCTTTCCAACTGCGACGTTATCATGTCAAGTCGATTATCGAATCGGGTTTCCAACCTTTCTTCCAAGTTTTTGACATCGCTCCTGACAGATTCTAATGCCGCTGCACTAGTAGCCGGCCTTTGATAATTCTTTTCAGGATGTACGATAGACATCGATGTGCGGGTTTCCCTCGGTACCTCACTCAGTGACTGAAACGTCTCCGAATTTTTGACAAATTCTACTATGGTACCCTTCAGTTCATCAAAAGTGTGAGGGCCCTTGATGAGGAGGAAATCGGAGAGCCGCTTATCTCCCATAGCCGCCTTACGCAGCATTCCGTCCTTGGCTTGGGCGTTGAACCCAGCCTTTTCATAAGATCACACAAGTACACCAATGAGCTTAACAAATCGTCGACGTTGAGCCGGGCCTCTATGGCGGTACGAATCATCTCATCTGGTTCTACCTCCTTAGCATACTCTTTCACAAGCCACTCACATACCTCACCGAAGTTACGCCCATTCCCGTTAAGAGACCACCCGTCGATAAACTTGGACTTATATTTGTGCTTTGCGTCACCATGAAGATAGGCGAAGATACTTGCGGCCTTCTCTTCATCGCCCTTCTCTCGCATCACAACGTTGACATATGTGTAAAGAAACTCCTCAACGTCTTCAGTCTTGCCCCCTGTGAACGTTATACGAGCAGCGTTGAGATCCATGATTACAGAAAAGAAATCCCCCCGAAGTGTTCCTTACTACTGCTCAACTCGAATACCTCGGGTGCAACCCCCTCCACAAGAGTACCAAATGATAGGGGTAAATCGGCGGGGAAGAGATCCTCAGAACCAATTACCCTGAGAAGGAGGTGTTGCGAGCGACAAAAGTGCTACCGTGGTATTGTTGAACGAACAAAAGGGAGTGTATATAGAAGAGAGTTGAGAAAGCTACAAGCAAGTATAAAAGGGGCAGGGTCTACCACCGACGCTCTGCGACTAGCGTAAGAAAAAGTTTTCTTGGGTCTGAAGTTGACTCTCAACTTCCTACTACTCGGGACTTGGCTTGAAGTTGTCTGCCAACTTGCTTCACCTCCACTAAAGGAAGCAGTTTACTCGGCTTATATAGACTTTTGGCTACCCTAAAAGTCTCAAACAAATACTAATAACCAAAAATGCATTCACGGTAATCGTGTGAACCAGAGAGACTATTAGAGATATTTCCTCAAGGTAAATATCTAGGTGCCATACCCATGCCAGCCACCCATCGGCCAGGGGTGGGAATTGATGTGGCCATTATATAGACCTTTCAGAGCTACTTGTAGTATCACCCACAACCTGGAACTGTACTGACATCTACTATGACAGCGTGTCCTAAAATGAAAAAAATCAAACGATGAATTTGCCACACTCACCCAAATTAAAAATATCTTGCAAATTCAAAAACTGTAAAAATATCTTCCCAGTTCCGATACTGTATACAATTATGGTCCTCATCTAGATTTTTTTCGTGTGCGAATTTGCGCACATCAATAGTCTTCGGAAAATAGCCGTCCTGAGTCCCTAACCAATACAGCACCCCAGTTCCTCCCCCCCCCTCATTCGCAAGTACAGAGTTAATTGGTAGCTATCATCGTATCGCACGATGAGCCGTACACAGTACATAGACATGACCGGGGGCGCGTTACAATGCTTTACTCTGGTGACTGCCTGTTTTCTTTTACAATTACTGCTCAACCCGCTACCGCCATTACATATATCTTCACAGCCTGGTAGTAGCGGTAACTACAGACGTCAAAATTTCCTGTGTTAGTAGAGATACTTTAGAGAACTCTCAAGATGCTCGACAGGATGTTGGGTGGGGAGTCGAGAGGGGTGGTTTTCAGCGGCAAAGGGCTCTCGTCAGGGTACGGGATATGCGCGCAAGGTTCCGGCTGCTTCGAACTAAAAGCCTTTGGTCTGCGTTTGGACCTGCTATCTTGCTCAGCGCCAGTACATCGAGGTTTCTTCCCACCCCAACAGTAAACACTTCTCCGCCAGCCGTTCTGAACTCATCAGCCCTACCAACAGGATCAGAGCCGATTGTATTTTGTCCAGGACCCAAAATAACAATCGCTCGAGTCCCAGCATCCTTCTTCAACAGTTCACTGAAACAAAAGTTTAGCCACCAGTGAGAAACGCTTCTATATCCCTTGACTGCGTAGAGGAACGGAGGGCAGAGAGGAAAGCCCTGCCGTTTGAAGTACATCCACTTATGACATCATTGGAGATTCCATACTGCACGGCTGCGAAAGTACTTCCAATGCTCAAACGATCTACCTGCTGAACTGTTTTCCGGATAACGTAGAGAGCGTTCTTGAACTCCATAGGAGAAATCGCGGCGCTCCCCTCGAATGCAAAGCAGACGTTAACAGTCCGCGGACAACTGAGGGTGTTAGCATTCGGAGACAGTCGCTGCGCATATCCTGACATGCGATCCAATACTAGCCCGGATGCTAAAATACACATTTGCAGTAACTCCTTCGTACACCAGTAACGATGGGCGCACCGACTCTGAAAGTTCATTTGTACTTACAAGATGGGTGCAAATCTACAGGAGCGCTGGCGCTTTTCCTTGCACAGATGAAGTAGAAGCCTTGTAACCGAAGATGAGAACGTCGGTGTGGATGCCGTTGATGGTGGCGACCTGAAGCTGATGGGTCTATGGTAGCAGTTTCGGATGGGTGCAAGTTACACAGATGGCGAGAGCTAATGTAGAGAAACGTGCACAGGCTCGGGGATCGAGGCCAAGCCTTTAAAATGAGTTTTCGAGTGGGTCTGGCTCTGCAATTCTGGTCTGCAGTAAACCTTCTTTTGGACGGTCCTCTGAATAAAGCGCTAAATTACTTGAATCTAGAATTAGTTTTCGTGTATCGACTTTATAGTTACAGGGGTGAATAAGGTAGGTTTACTGCCAATGGTGCAAAGGTTATGGGTCCTATGAATTTGCATCCAAACCATGTGTCCAGATCTACAATACAAATAACGGCGCGTGTCCACTAACTACAAAGTCGCTGATAGTCCAGTAGACAAGCAGGACGCGTTGGAGGTGAACATCAACGCGGCATTTCGTTGCATCAGAATCGCCCCCTGTCGTATTGGTCCTAGGCTCGGCTGGCGACCGATCGGAGCAACTTATGGTTACAGTAGGGAACCCGTTCTGTTTCCACATTTTTAACCGGGGAACCTAGCACAAAATATACGTATCAGGAGGAGCGGAGGAAACGAAGAAATTGCGTTGTGAAGGAGCTACCAGTCCGGTTCATGAATGATTGTAGGTTATCTGCGGTCTTTGGCATAATGGGTTGAATGATCAACCACATAGTGAAACTATTAAATATCGAACCATGCTTTAAATCTCGGGACTGAATGGGCAATGAAGATTTGAAAAGGTTTCTCTTTAGAAATTTAGGCCAAGTTGGAACTCAAAATATCAAACAAATACAGCTCTTGGAGTAGCAGAAAATATATGTCGTAAACCAACATACACATATGTAATACGTGGTGGTAGATCTTTATTTGTCGTACAATGTCGCACAGAGGCGTGCGGAGGGTATTTATAAATTAACTACGGATGCGGGCGGCGGGTAGAAACTTGTCGCGCCTGCATTATTTGGAGACTAAATGCAAAACGGGTAACGAAGTCGCGGAGCTCCTGTTGAGGGGAGGAACCGCGACGGGAGCAGCGAAGGAAGCAAGGCGGCGGAAAAAAGCCTTACCGTCGTCGCCCAAGGCGCCATAGATATCAATCCCGACGGGGAGAGGAGGATATCGTTTCGGTTGCAGTAAGTGCCGTAATGACGATGTTTCTCGAGCTCTGCGAGTGTCGCGGCGGCGCCGGCAGTAACCGTACTTGGCGAAATGTGGCGGCGTGCGGAGGGGTGGGCAACAGTAACGTCGACGGCTATATCGGTACTGTGAAGCCCGTATGCAGCGGGTATGTAAATATCCATTCGTAGCACGGGGGACTCCGAATGCCCAGATGAGTCGGGAACCTGGTGGAGGAGCGGATGTTCGACGAGGGCGACGATCCCAACTTCCTTGCAGTAGCGGGCAAGAACGTTGCGGAGGATGTGGTGACGACGAGTCATTCCGTCTTCGTATTTGCAGGTCAACGCGTGTTGACCACTTGGATCTAAGACGGGTGCGATGTCGGCCGAGCGGCGGGAGCAGACCGGACAGCGAGTAGATCCAGGGAATAGCGCGATGCCGAGACGTAGAGCCAGAGCGACTTTCCAGGCGGAAGAGGACATGTACGTACCGCGGTGGGGGTGAGGAAGCGAAGAGAAAACAGTCGATGCGGAGGATGTGCGCACGGAGAGGAGCCGTGCTCGGTCGTGGGCTGCCGCGGACGAGAACAAGCTATCGGACTTCGATAGCATGAGTTCAGTTGTGATCGCAGACTGGAGCCTTTCGCCGGGGACCGGCGATGAACAACGCTCGAAAAGAGCCGTAGCTGTAAGCGACGAAGACAGCTGCGGGTGGCGGGAGGATAAGAGCGAGATGGCAGACCGAGGGATCTCTTCCAAGTGGCGGTCCTGGGAAAGGGTAAGCAGGTCGGAGATAAGTCGAAAAGAATCAATTACAGATGCTGCGTATGCAGCCTCGGTAATGTCTGAAGTTTGCAGGAGACCTAGACCGCCCATTGAGAAGGGGAGAGAGGCTTGGAGCCAGGCTCGCTCTGGACAGGGCAGCTGCAATTGGTGGAACGCTTCCCTCTGCTTCTGATCGAAGCTAGCGGCGAGAACCGCAGATTGAGTGGAGGGAAGCGTACGCAGCAAGTGCATGACCTTGGAGGCGTTCGCGCAGAAGCGGTGTAAGTGGAAAGCCAATTGAGCATCATCCAAGTCTCGAAGGGATTGGAAGATGCGGTCAACTTCGTTTTGGCGGCCTGCGAAAAATTGGGAAACAAAAGCGTCCGAGCCAATCGGGGATCCCAGCACGATAAAACCAGGGGGGGTTGAAAAGGGGCAAGGAAGTGCCAAAGGGGGTGGGAAGGGGAGAAGCCGTAAACTTGGGTCTTGGCAAGGTTGAGCTGGAACCCTAGTGGACCTCCTTCAAGCTGGATGAAACGGATGGCAGCAGCGGCTTGGGATCGAGGAAGAACAATGTTACCGTCATCTGCGTACCAAGCGTTCAGGGCAGGTGAGAACTTCTCCTGTAACGATAGCAAGAGCGGATGGAGAGCCAGGGCAAAG
>NADL03000687.1:0-59664 GCA_002205965.3 Kappaphycus alvarezii
AATCTTCTTGAGGTAGCAATGGTCCGTTCAACGTACGAAAACATAGGCATATATTAATGTAAAATGGACGATTACGTGGAGTTCGTAGTAGTCACGCGTAATCGAGATGATCCATTCCAGGCCCTTTTTCCTCCCATAGGAATCATTCTATAGTTAAAGATGAGTATGCCCCGTGGTTGCGCATAGTCCTGTGTGAGAAGGAATTCTTCAGGCCTCTGATGGTAAGGGACTAGACGACGTGCATGGATGGCCCTCCTTGATCTCTTCCCTGAGCTTGAACATAGCTTATAGTGCGGGTGTCTTTCCTCCGTGACGACGCAAGGATTCGAGTACTTTGTTTGGAAGGCCGGCCACTTCACAGCCTGCTGCATTGCTTTCCCATGTACTACAAGTACTTTAGAGCCGACTGAAAAGGTTTGGACTGGAGGCTCTTCATTCTTTTTCTTGTCTGTGTTAGCGCGCGGTGTGATCTCCAGCCTTCAGTGGCCAGTAGTTCGACTTCTCTACTCTCTTCATCGATAATATTTGTTTCCATGTCTCTCTGTAACATTCTAGGAGCCCTTCCGTACATTAGCTCGAATGGTGACCGTCCGCTTCTTCCTCTTCTTCGACGATAGCCGTATAACACTTTTGGTAAGGCATCTTCCCACTGGATTTCATTCTTCGACATAGTTTTCGATATTGCTCGTTTGATGGTTCCAACCATCCTCTCCGCTTTACCGTTTGACATAGGAGCGTATGCGAGAACTGTCTTCAGCTGAATCCCTTCTCTTCCAAGAAACGAAGCAGTGAAGTTGCAGTAAAACAAAGGGCGTTATCTGAGATGATCCTTTTTGGAAGACCAAACGGTTCAATTATTTCTTTTTCGATGAATCTCAGGACCACCTCAGCATTGGCCTCCTCAACTGCAACTGCTATTGGCCATCCAGTAAGATGTTCCACCCCTATAAGGAGGTATTTGTTTCCGGAAGAGGTTTCCTTGAATGGGCCGGCAAAGTCAATTGAGAAGGTTTCAAAGAGAGCGGAAACTGGGAAGCTTAGGGTTGTCTTATACTTTCGTATCGGAGTGAATTTTTGACAGTTGTCACAGCTTTTCACGAAATTATAGACGTCCTTATGGATACTGGGCCACCAGAATCTCTCAGTTACGAATTTTTGGTTGTTTCGAGATCCCAATGCCCTAACTCATCATGAAAGTCCTCAAGATCTTCATTCTTTCTTTCAAAGGGGCCACTAGGGGACCGGCTTTGTGTGCCGGAAGAGTTTCCCATTCCACAATGTAAAGGCCTTTTGGTTCCTGCGTACCCAATTTCTGTGTTCGAGATCAACCTTTCTCATTTCTAGTCCATCAAGGAATTTAATAAGTCCGTGAATATAAGCTTCGTACTCGTTATCGATCGGCACTTGAACTTCGGCAACTCCGACGATGTCTTCGGAAGCTTTTTCATTTGGAATCAATGGATCCCTCAAGCGGGATAGGTAATCGGCAGGCTGATTATTGCGTCCGGGCCTATACACAATTTCAAACCGATATTCTGCGAAAATGTCGAGCCATCGGGCCAAGCGGTGATGTACATCTTTCTTTTGGAATGCTGTCTTAAGTGCCTGGTGATCAGTTATCAAGACAAATTTCTCGAGTGATAAAAGGTAAACACGAAACTTTTTCAGTGCGAAGACGACAGCTAGCGCTTCTTTCTCGCAGACTGAGTATCTCTTTTCCGCATCATTCAGAGTGCGACTTGCGAATTGAACAGGGTGTAGTCTTCCGTTTTCGTCTTTTTGGGACAAAATGGCACCCAAAGACCGTTCTGAGGCATCTGTCTCCACAACAAATGGTCTCTTGAAATCTGGATACATGAGCACTGGGGGACACATAGCTTATCTTTAAGCTCCTCAAATGCAGTCTGCATTTCCTTGTTCCAGTAAAATTTTCCGTTCTTCGTAGTGCTGGCATGTAACGGTGCTGCAGTTTTGGCGAAATCTTTGATAAATCTTCTGTAATATGAGGCCAGTCCTAAGAAGCTTCGAACCTCCGTCTTTGAAGCGGGCCTGGGTGCCAACTTGATTTTTTTCGTTTTCTCTGGATCCACTTTAATTCCCTCTTGATCGACGATATGACCGAGTAATTGGATAGACGTTTTCGCAAAGAAGCATTTGCTTAACTTAATTTTCAGGCTGTACGCATCTATTCTCTCCACCACAGTCTTGACATGCGATATGTGCTGATCCAAGGTTTTTGAGAATATCACCACATCATCGATATAAACTCTTGCAAATGGAAGTCCTTTCAAAACCTCGTTCATCATTCTTTGGAATGTAGCTGGGGCATTCATGAGACCAAAAGGCATCACTTCGAACCTGAATGTACCGGCTTTGCTGGTAAAAGTTGTTATTTCCTTACATTTTTCATCTAATGGAATCTGCCAATAACCAGTGTAAAGATCAATTGAGGTGAAGTATCTCCCGTCCTTCAAGTCCTCGAGGATTCTCCTCCATGTTGGAATCGGAAATCGATCGGGTATCATTCTCTGGTTCAGTTGTCGGTAATCGACGCAAAAGCGAAGTTTTCCATCTTTCTTTGGTGCTATCACAACTGGAAATGACCATGGGGATGAAACTGGCCGAATAATATCATTTTCCAGCATACTTGTAACATTCTCTGAGATAAATTGGTCATATTTTGGCGGTTGACGTCTAGGCCTGTGGTAAATTGGTTGAGTATCGGTAAGTTCAAATGAGTGAGTGACCGGTACACTTGCTTGTCTTAAATCTGATACACTCCATGCAATTACTTCGGAAGATGCTAACATGTCGGATATTTTCAGTGAGGCGGCGGCGGGAAGGTGCTGCACTTTTCCTTGGATTTCTGCCATTTGGCGCCCTTTTTCTTCTTGATTCTCAACCTCAATATTTTGAAGGACCTTTTCCGGCGTGCTCACATCTTCAGATATGGAATCCGATATATTCCTGTTTTCCTTGCAATTGTAATCTTCTTTCATGCTCCGAATTCCGTCCTTTGATTCGATATTATCGCAAAAAGAAACACATTCAGGTGTCACACCTACCCTAGAATTCCAGTCTTCATCTGTTTCAAACCCAGAATCATAATCATCCCATGCCATGTTCAGTATCCCCCGAGCGTACCCTTCTCCACTTCCGAAAGTGTTAGTTGGTTCGAAATCTTCGCTGTCATAGCTAGAAGTGAAATCTTCACTGTCCGTTTCTTTCAAATCTACCGGATGTGTGCTTTTGTCGAAATCCAGGGCATCTTCACGGTTCTGCCGTCAACATTAACTGAAACGATTTGGTTGCCCAAGTCAATGCAGGTCCCTAGTCTTTCCATGGTAGGGCAGCCAATGATTGCATCGAAAGGGAGATCAGGCATGACAAGAAAGTCTAAATCAACTTTAGAGTCCCCAAAGAACACGGAAACCTTGTCAACAGTGCCCATGCATTTTGATACGGTTCCATCCGCCACAGTTATCTTCGAGTAGTTGGAATAATTTCAAGACCTAGATCTGTCACCAAAGTTTCTGAAATAAGGTTTGGAACAGCGCCCGAATCGAAAAGAGCTTGGGTTTGCATTCCCAATACTTTGACTGGTACTAGTTTAAGACGTCTTGGTGCTGTCGAGGCCGATTGAAGAAACAGTTTCTTACCCTTAGCGGACTTATTAGACCTGATAATTTTTTTGAGTTCTTTCCTCGCGTCCTCTGCGTCGCCCCTCAAAAGTTGACCAAACGTTATCCCAGTTGGGGCTGATGCAAGCTCAGCCACCAAATTGTACTTCTTCACATATTCTAGTACGTCCTTTGGGATATTCTTAAATTTCTTACTCTTTTTCGTCTTCTTGGCCGGAGTGACTCCAACTCCTGGAACAACTTGATCAGACCTCTTGGTTCGAGGAGGTACAGGTGCTGGGATATGTTCCAGCATTCCATAATCTAGCCTAGGTTTCTTCGATAAAATGTTCCCTTCCCCATCCCTTTTTGTCACATTGACTTGACTGATTTCTTCAGCGATGGATACGTTACCGGCATCCGTCAACTTGTGATCCTTTCTGTTTTGTAAGATTTTCATCTCTGGTCCTGACTCGCTCCTTGCGTCCGATAAATTTGCTTTTCTGTTGTCTTTAGACCAGCAGTTACTTTCATGATGCCCATATCGACCGCACTTTCCACAACGAGTGTTTCTATGTGGATTATCAGGACACCTATTTGCAAAGTGTCCAGGCTTGTGACAGTAGGAACAGACTTCTGCGGCCTTGGGGGCCCCAGACTGGTTCTTCTTAATGGTAAGAGTAAGGCTTTCCAACTGCGAGGTTATCATGTCAAGTCGATTATCGAATCGGGTTTCCAACCTTTCTTCCAAGTTTTTGACATCGCTCCTGACTGATTCCAATGCTGCTGCGCTAGTCGCTGGCCTTTGATAATTCTTTTCAGGATGTACGATCGGCATAGATGTACGGGTTTCCGTCGGCATTTCACTTAGTGACTGAAACGTCTCCGAATTTTTGACAAATTCTACTATGGTACCCTTCAGTTCATTAAAAGTGTGAGGGCCCTTGATGAGAGGAAATCGGAGAGCCGCTTATCCCCCATCGCCGCCTTACGCAGCATTCCGTACTTGGCTTGGGCGTTGAACCCAGCCTTTTCATAGAGATCACACAAGTATACCAATGAGCTTAACAAATCGTCGAAGTTGAGCCGGGCCTCTATGGCGGTACGAATCATCTCATCTGGTTCTACCTCCTTAGCATATTCTTTCACAAGCCACTCACATACCTCACCGAAGTTACGCCCATTCCCGTTAAGAGACCACCCGTTGATAAACTTGGCCTTATATTTGTGCTTTGCGTCACCATGAAGATAGGCGAAGATACTTTCGGCCTTCTCTTCATCGCTCTTCTCACGCATCACAACGTTGACATATGTATAGAGAAACTCCTCAACGTCTTCATTCTTGCCCCCTGTGAACGTTATACGAGCAGCGTTGAGATCCATGATTACAGAAAAGAAATCCCCTCGAATGGTTCCCTAAGACTGCTCAACTCGAATACCTCGGGTGCAACCCCCTCCACAAGAGTACCAAATGATAGGGGTAAATCGTCGGGAGAAGAGATATTCAGAATCAACCACCCCAAGAAGGAGGTGTTGCAAGCGACAAAAGTGCTACCGTGGTATAGTTGAACGAACGAAAAGGAGTGTATAGGGACGACAGTTGAATGGGCTACAAGCAAGTATGGAAGGGGCAGGGTCTACCACCTATGCTTAGTGACTAGGGTAAAATAAATGCTTCTTGGGTCTGAAGTTGACTCTCAACTTCCTAACTATTTGGGACTGAGCTTGAAGCTGTCTGCCAACTTGCTTGACCTCTCCATGAGGAAGCGGTTTACTCAGCTTATATAGACTTTTGGCTAACCCTAAAGTCCGAACAAAACTACAGAAGGTACCAGGAAATGCATACAAACAATTTGTGTGGATGATATACTCTAAACAAAAGATACTTAAGAAACTAACAATCAATGAGGTCCTCTTATTTCCCATTCTCTAAATCAGATCCAAACAACTCCTCTAAAATATCCATGCTGTCCAAGCAGTCCCCACAAATATCTGCGAATGGCTCACAGCTCTCTATTCCCCCTGGGAGATATCTAAACTACTAAAGATATCTCCATCCGGTTCCAGCGTCGGCACCACTTGATCCATACTCTCCAGTCCAGGCCCCACCAGTACAACACTTTCCATGCCCCCATTTCCCTCATCCTCCTCTTCCTCCTCTTCACCTCATCCTCATCCTCATCCTCCTCTTCATCCTCATCCTCATCCTCATCCTCCCCGTCCTCCTCGTTATTAACCTCATAGACCAATCCAGGGGCTACCCACTCCTCAAAGGTCTCCCCAGCTCCCTCCTCGATGTCCCACTCCTGACCCTCAGGTACCTCCTCGGCCTCATCCTCGACGAAGAGCTTGCGGACGAATTCTATTATCTTCTTCTTAGTCTGCCGTCTCAGGTAGTCGTCTGCATCCGTCGGGCCATATACTGCGAGCGCAAGGCCGTTTAAGGGGCGAGAGGGGCGGTTTTTAGTGATGGGGGCGGAGGGGCGAAGGTTGCTCATTTTGGTTGTAAATGATTGTAGACGGAGGATAGAGGGTGTTTTGGGTGTGTTGGGGGAGAGGAGTGATGAGTAAAATGATCAGGGACGTTTGAAACTTGGAATAAAAAGGTTTAAATAGGCTCCCGGGGCAGGTTCTATCGATTAGGAATAGGTAAAATAAATCTGCAAGGGATTTTGTAGTAGTGCATTTGCGCCCTTTTTCTCAAAAAAAACGAATTTGGAGGAGGAGGTAAGCAAAAAGGGAAAAAGAACTTGATTCGGGATCGATTCAGAGGGGTAGATACAGTATAAAAATATCTAGATAAAATGGAAGTAAATTTGGGGAGGACCGCGGTAATGATAAGCGAGGTTCAGGGAGGACGAGGAAGGACCGGAACTATAAGCAAATTTGGACAAGGAGAGGTAGTACAGTAAACTATAGGCCTGTAGATGACGGCGACAAAAAAAATCTGCGCCTAACAAAATTTATAAATTTGCCTGCCTAAAGAAATAATGAAGATTCATGTGTGATTTTCTTTGCAATCAGCATGAAGTGCGTAAAGTATTAATCATGTTCTCTTTGATCTTTACAGTACATTTCTTTATCCCTTACTCCCGCTCAAGCAAATTGAGGACAAAAAGCCCACATTACGAATCGTCTTACATTAGCCAAAGACATCGGCGCAGCCGCCTTCCTCGCGTCTAGCTCACATACAAACAAGCTAGGTGAGCGATGCCTGCCGTCTGCAGTGAGCGACTTGGCAACTTACGAGGAGGCCAAGATGGCATTCACTCAATGGAATTCATCTTGCCGCCCGGTCGACAGGCTCCCATTCAGTCGTTTTTGCTCTAACCCTCCATCGCAAAAGACACTGACTGACGCAGTCCATGCTGCAATACATGAAGGGCTTCCGGTGGGTAGTTGCCGTACACAGGCCTTCAGGGCCTCAATGAGTCTCCCAGGTGCCAAGGAATGGGTCCATTGCCCTCCCACAACAGGCTTGAAAACCGCAATAGCCACACGACATTTCTCGGTGTGGTTCAAATACTATTGCCAAGCCCCGCTCTTCGAGCAAGGAACCCCTTGTCCAAGAGTCGGTTGCCCGGAAATAGTGGACGTCCACGGCGACCACTTGATCCACTGCAGGTACGGAGCGCAACGGATCGTCCGCCACGATGACCAGGTCACCCTACTAAGTAACGACCTGAGCCTAGGCGCAAGGCATCCTGCCGTCGAGCCCCGGTCGCACTAGGAACACAAAACAAGGCCGGACATCAGGGCAACGGGCGCCACTGGCGGCACTGATTACTTCGATGTGACCTTCGTGAACCCGCTGGCCCCTTCTCACCTCAGAATGAGAACATTCAACCCCCTTACCAGCTTGAACGCAGCCCACGCGGACAAGCTCCGAAAATACCAGGGATTCTTAGCCAGCTTACCTGGCAGGAACAGACTCGTGCCCGTTCCTATCTCCACACTCGGGGGCGGCATCCCGAAGCGTTCCGCCACATCACGGAGGTAGCCCGAGCAGTCGCCAACCGAACCCTGGACCAATACTCCAGGGTGAGGACAATTCTCCTCCAACGACACGCGGCGTTGATGGTCACTTCTAACGCAGCCTGCTTGTCAACCGGTCTACCAGCTACTTTCTAGCTGGTACACACGCTCAAGCACTTGCAATGTAGGTCCCGCCAATGGTTTGATTACAAATACAGAGGACTCTGATATATTGAAAATTGTAGATATTCCTTGGCATGCTGCGCTGGCTGAGCTGGCTGCGCTGGCTCAGTTGGCATGCTGCGCTGGCCGAGTTGGCATGCTGTGCTGGCTGAGTTGGCATGTGCGCTGGCTGAGTTGGCACTGTACTTACAATTATATTTTTAATTATTTTTAGAGGGATGCTTTGCACTGTACTGTGGCGGTGCAGATTTGGCACATAGGTACTGTATAGGTGCTACAGAATGTGAGGGTTGAAAACTCTATATAAGGGGCTGTTTGCATGAAATGGTAGGACTACTTGGGAGCCAGCATACCCGAGCGGGGCGCTCAACAAGTTAAGTCAAACACAAAGCATAAAGGAAGTTGGCAGACAGCTTCAAGCTCAGTCCCAAATAGTTAGGAAGTTGAGAGTCAACTTCAGACCCAAGAAGCATTTATTTTACCCTAGTCACTAAGCATAGGTGGTAGACCCTGCCCCTTCCATACTTGCTTGTAGCCCATTCAACTGTCGTCCCTATACACTCCTTTTCGTTCGTTCAACTATACCACGGTAGCACTTTTGTCGCTTGCAACACCTCCTTCTTGGGGTAGTTGGTTCTGAATATCTCTTCTCCCGACGATTTACCCCTATCATTTGGTACTCTTGTGGAGGGGGTTGCACCCGAGGTATTCGAGTTGAGCAGTCTTAGGGAACCATTCGAGGGGATTTCTTTTCTGTAATCATGGATCTCAACGCTGCTCGTATAACGTTCACAGGGGGCAAGAATGAAGACGTTGAGGAGTTTCTCTATACATATGTCAACGTTGTGATGCGTGAGAAGAGCGATGAAGAGAAGGCCGAAAGTATCTTCGCCTATCTTCATGGTGACGCAAAGCACAAATATAAGGCCAAGTTTATCAACGGGTGGTCTCTTAACGGGAATGGGCGTAACTTCGGTGAGGTATGTGAGTGGCTTGTGAAAGAATATGCTAAGGAGGTAGAACCAGATGAGATGATTCGTACCGCCATAGAGGCCCGGCTCAACTTCGACGATTTGTTAAGCTCATTGGTATACTTGTGTGATCTCTATGAAAAGGCTGGGTTCAACGCCCAAGCCAAGTACGGAATGCTGCGTAAGGCGGCGATGGGGGATAAGCGGCTCTCCGATTTCCTCTCATCAAGGGCCCTCACACTTTTAATGAACTGAAGGGTACCATAGTAGAATTTGTCAAAAATTCGGAGACGTTTCAGTCACTAAGTGAAATGCCGACGGAAACCCGTACATCTATGCCGATCGTACATCCTGAAAAGAATTATCAAAGGCCAGCGACTAGCGCAGCAGCATTGGAATCAGTCAGGAGCGATGTCAAAAACTTGGAAGAAAGGTTGGAAACCCGATTCGATAATCGACTTGACATGATAACCTCGCAGTTGGAAAGCCTTACTCTTACCATTAAGAAGAACCAGTCTGGGGCCCCCAAGGCCGCAGAAGTCTGTTCCTACTGTCACAAGCCTGGACACTTTGCAAATAGGTGTCCTGATAATCCACATAGAAACACTCGTTGTGGAAAGTGCGGTCGATATGGGCATCATGAAAGTAACTGCTGGTCTAAAGACAACAGAAAAGCAAATTTATCGGACGCAAGGAGCGAGTCAGGACCAGAGATGAAAATCTTACAAAACAGAAAGGATCACAAGTTGACGGATGCCGGTAACGTATCCATCGCTGAAGAAATCAGTCAAGTCAATGTGACAAAAAGGGATGGGGAAGGGAACATTTTATCGAAGAAACCTAGGCTAGATTATGGAATGCTGGAACATATCCCAGCACCTGTACCTCCTCGAACCAAGAGGTCTGATCAAGTTGTTCCAGGAGTTGGAGTCACTCCGGCCAAGAAGACGAAAAAGAGTAAGAAATTTAAGAATATCCCAAAGGACGTACTAGAATATGTGAAGAAGTACAATTTGGTGGCTGAGCTTGCATCAGCCCCAACTGGGATAACGTTTGGTCAACTTTTGAGGGGCGACGCAGAGGACGCGAGGAAAGAACTCAAAAAAATTATCAGGTCTAATAAGTCCGCTAAGGGTAAGAAACTGTTTCTTCAATCGGCCTCGACAGCACCAAGACGTCTTAAACTAGTACCAGTCAAAGTATTGGGAATGCAAACCCAAGCTCTTTTCGATTCGGGCGCTGTTCCAAACCTTATTTCAGAAACTTTGGTGACAGATCTAGGTCTTGAAATTATTCCAACTACTCGAAGAATAACTGTGGCGGATGGAACCGTATCAAAATGCATGGGCACTGTTGACAAGGTTTCCGTGTTCTTTGGGGACTCTAAAGTTGATTTAGACTTTCTTGTCATGCCTGATCTCCCTTTCGATGCAATCATTGGCTGCCCTACCATGGAAAGACTAGGGACCTGCATTGACTTGGGCAACCAAATCGTTTCAGTTAATGTTGACGGCAGAACCGTGAAGATGCCCTGGATTTCGACAAAAGCACACATCCGGTAGATTTGAAAGAAACGGACAGTGAAGATTTCACTTCTAGCTATGACAGCGAAGATTTCGAACCAACTAACACTTTCGGAAGTGGAGAAGGGTACGCTCGGGGGATACTGAACATGGCATGGGATGATTATGATTCTGGGTTTGAAACAGATGAAGACTGGAATTCTAGGGTAGGTGTGACACCTGAATGTGTTTCTTTTTGCGATAATATCGAATCAAAGGACGGAATTCGGAGCATGAAAGAAGATTACAATTGCAAGGAAAACAGGAATATATCGGATTCCATATCTGAAGATGTGAGCACGCCGGAAAAGGTCCTTCAAAATATTGAGGTTGAGAATCAAGAAGAAAAAGGGCGCCAAATGGCAGAAATCCAAGGAAAAGTGCAGCACCTTCCCGCCGCCGCCTCACTGAAAATATCCGACATGTTAGCATCTTCCGAAGTAATTGCATGGAGTGTATCAGATTTAAGACAAGCAAGTGTACCGGTCACTCACTCATTTGAACTTACCGATACTCAACCAATTTACCACAGGCCTAGACGTCAACCGCCAAAATATGACCAATTTATCTCAGAGAATGTTACAAGTATGCTGGAAAATGATATATTCGGCCAGTTTCATCCCCATGGTCATTTCCAGTTGTGGTCGCACCAAAGAAGGATGGAAAGCTGCGTTTTTGCGTCGATTACCGACAACTGAACCAGAGAATGATACCCGATCGATTTCCGATTCCGAACATGGAGGAGATCCTCGAGGACTTGAAGGACGGGAGATACTTCACCTCAATTGATCTTTACACTGGTTATTGGCAGATTCCATTAGATGAAAAATGTAAGGAAATAACAACTTTTACCAGCAAAGCCGGTACATTCAGGTTCGAAGTGATGCCTTTTGGTCTCATGAATGCCCCAGCTACATTCCAAAGAATGATGAACGAGGTTTTGAAAGGACTTCCATTTGCAAGAGTTTATATCGATGATGTGGTGATATTCTCAAAAACCTTGGATCAGCACATATCGCATGTCAAGACTGTGGTGGAGAGAATAGATGCGTACAGCCTGAAAATTAAGTTAAGCAAATGCTTCTTTGCGAAAACGTCTATCCAATTACTCGGTCATATCGTCGATCAAGAGGGAATTAAAGTGGATCCAGAGAAAACGAAAAAAATCAAGTTGGCACCCAGGCCCGCTTCAAAGACGGAGGTTCGAAGCTTCTTAGGACTGGCCTCATATTACAGAAGATTTATCAAAGATTTCGCCAAAACTGCAGCACCGTTACATGCCAGCACTACGAAGAACGGAAAATTTTACTGGAACAAGGAAATGCAGACTGCATTTGAGGAGCTTAAAGATAAGCTATGTGTCCCCCCAGTGCTCATGTACCCAGATTTCAAGAGACCATTTGTTGTGGAGACAGATGCCTCAGAACGGTCTTTGGGTGCCATTTTGTCCCAAAAAGACGAAAACGGAAGACTACACCCTGTTCAATTCGCAAGTCGCACTCTGAATGATGCGGAAAAGAGATACTCAGTCTGCGAGAAAGAAGCGCTAGCTGTTGTCTTCGCACTGAAAAAGTTTCGTGTTTACCTTTTATCACTCGAGAAATTTGTCTTGATAACTGATCACCAGGCACTTAAGACAGCATTCCAAAAGAAAGATGTACATCACCGCTTGGCCCGATGGCTCGACATTTTCGCAGAATATCGGTTTGAAATTGTGTATAGGCCCGGACGCAATAATCAGCCTGCCGATTACCTATCCCGCTTGAGGGATCCATTGATTCCAAATGAAAAAGCTTCCGAAGACATCGTCGGAGTTGCCGAAGTTCAAGTGCCTATCGATAACGAGTACGAAGCTTATATTCACGGACTTATTAAATTCCTTGATGGACTAGAAATGAGAAAGGTTGATCTCGAACACAGAAATTGGGTACGCAGGAACCAAAAGGCCTTTACATTGTGGAATGGGAAACTCTTCCGGCACACTAAAGCCGGTCCCCGATAGTGGCCCCTTTGAAAGAAAGAATGAAGATCTTGAGGACTTTCCATGATGAGCTAGGGCATTGGGATCTCGAAACAACCAAAAAATTCGTAACTGAGAGATTCTGGTGGCCCAGTATCCATAAGGACGTCTATAATTTCGTGAAAAGCTGTGACAACTGTCAAAAATTCACTCCGATACGAAAGTATAAGACAACCCTAAGCTTCCCAGTTTCCGCTCTCTTTGAAACCTTCTCAATTGACTTTGCCGGCCCATTCAAGGAAACCTCTTCCGGAAACAAATACCTCCTTATAGGGGTGGAACATCTTACTGGATGGCCAATAGCAGTTGCAGTTGAGGAGGCCAATGCTGAGGTGGTCCTGAGATTCATCGAAAAAGAAATAATTGAACCGTTTGGTCTTCCAAAAAGGATCATCTCAGATAACGCCCTTTGTTTTACTGCAACTTCACTGCTTCGTTTCTTGGAAGAGAAAGGGATTCAGCTCAAGACAGTTCTCGACTACGCTCTTATGTCAAACGGGAAAGCCAAAAAGATGATTGGAACTATCAAACGCGCACCTACTTTTTGGAATATTTTATAGGTAATCAACTGCATCCCTATTCGTTTGAAAGGCCTCATGTTTTAACAATAAGGCAACTTACATTAATAGAAACAGAAGAAGAATGATGACAAGTCGGGACGTTCGTCTTGAGCGAGGGGCGTGATATATTGAAAATTGTAGATATTCCTTGGCATGCTGCGCTGGCTGAGCTGGCTGCGCTGGCTCAGTTGGCATGCTGCGCTGGCCGAGTTGGCATGCTGTGCTGGCTGAGTTGGCATGGTGCGCTGGCTGAGTTGGCACTGTACTTACAATTATATTTTTAATTATTTTTAGAGGGATGCTTTGCACTGTACTGTGGCGGTGCAGATTTGGCACATAGGTACTGTATAGGTGCTACAGAATGTGAGGGTTGAAAACTCTATATAAGGGGCTGTTTGCATGAAATGGTAGGACTATTTGGGAGCCAGCATACCCGAGCGGGGCGCTCAACAAGTTAAGTCAAACACAAAGCATAAAGGAAGTTGGCAGACAGCTTCAAGCTCAGTCCCAAATAGTTAGGAAGTTGAGAGTCAACTCCAGACCCAAGAAGCATTTATTTTACCCTAGTCACTAAGCATAGGTGGTAGACCCTGCCCCTTCCATACTTGCTTGTAGTCCATTCAACTGTCGTCCCTATACACTCCTTTTCGTTCGTTCAACTATACCACGGTAGCACTTTTGTCGCTTGCAACACCTCCTTCTTGGGGTAGTTGGTTCTGAATATCTCTTCTCCCGACGATTTACCCCTATCAGACTCCCAACCGTTCCATTACTCGCAGTAAACCAAACCAATTCTCCCCGGAATCGTACCAACCCGCTTCCCCTGACTCGTTGCCGGCTTGCCCCACTTCACTCCAGAACTCGTTCTCCGTTGCGTTCGGAGCTTTCCAAGGGGTAGCGCCGCAGGGGGATCCGGACTCCGCCCAAACCACCTCGTCGAGCTTTTGCAGGTCCCACCAGTTGTCAATGGTGGACGGAGCTTGCTAGCTTCTCTAACTAGTGTGGTCAACTTGCTAGCCAACGGGAAGGCCCCTGCGGCTATATCAGCATGGATCGCAGGTGCGCCGCTCACAGCACTCCTAAAACCAGACGGGGGAATCAGACCGATCGCCGTGGGCGAGACCCTCCGTCGCTTGGTGGGAAGATGTTTGCTGACTTGCATTTCCGAGAAGGCTTCCGAATACTTCCAGCCACTACAGTTGGGAGTAGCAACGTCAGGAGGATCTGAGGCAGTTGTCCACGCTGTACGGCGACTTTATGAGGAGCATGGCGAATCGGCAGAGTATGCACTGTTAACCGTTGACCTTCAAAACGCATTCAACCTGGTCAGCGGGGAAACGTTTGGGTGTTTTACTGTTGGAAGATATTTCCGACCTATCCCATGGTTTTCCAGACAACCGCAATCGACTCAAAAAGGGTATACCTACAGCGTAATGGGGAAGGAACTACGCTTCCTAAAATGCTACCTTCAGGCCAGCCATCAAGCAGGCCGCATTGGACATGACGGCTGCTGCAGCGTGCCTTTGCATCAAAACCCCCCGAACCTTTCCGTACGTCTCCAGTGCCCTCACAGCCACGTTTCTTGCCACGTCATTTAGCACTGCACATGCATCCGGGTGCCAACCTCCAAGAGTGGAGATTGGCACAGGCACGAGCCTGCCTCTGGTGGAGGTCGCGATAAAGGATTGATATCTTCTCTGCTTTGCATTTCGCGCCGCATTCAGAGAGGACATTGGGTTGAAGGCCCTTACTCTTCTGTTGGAGGGAGCGAGGGGATTCACGAAGGTAACATCAAAAAAGTCGGTCCCTCCGCTGCTTCCCATTGCCTGGATGTCTGGTCTCGTGCGGTGGAGACCATGGCGTGGCTCTACAACAGGATGCGAGCAGCTCTTGCCAGGTCTTTCGCGAGAAGGGTTACTTGGCGATCGTGTCGGTTGATCCTTTGGGCTCCATGCAAGCAGTGCATCAGATGATCGCCATGTACATCGAGTGTGTCCGGGCAATTCCTTCTCGGGCATGGCGTGCCAGGGTGAAAAAGTGGGACTTGACAGTAGTATTGAAGCCACACCGAGAATTCTCGAGGGTCAATGCTTGTCTGTAGTCCGGGGCATGGGGGACAATACACCCATTCCTTGGCTCCCGGGAGGGCCATAGACGTGCGAAACGCCTGCCTCCTCGAATCCCCAAGAGGAATTCGTTTTGCACTGCTTCATGGATTGCGTCCGTCAGCGTCTTTTGCGATGGTGTTTTTTGCGAGCAAATTACGCTGAACGGGATAATCCTAGACGGCAGGCAAGAGGTCGACCATCTCCGATGGGCATCTGCAGCTGCTTCGTATGTTCCTAGTTCCTTAATAGGCGTTGGGAGCAAGTCTTGCAAAGCTTGCTAGATGATGAGCTAGAAGCCAAGAACGCCGCAGCCGCGATGTTCTTCGCGGAGGTGAGTCCGATGCCAAGAGATGGTTTTTTCTTGTCCTTTGGTGTGACCGGCAGCTGGAGTTCTCGGAATACTTCCGAATCCAGTACTCCCCCTGCCAATTTTCGAACACAGTCCTCCATCATCCTGTCGAACTCTTCCGCTCCTTCTCCAGTGCAAGACGGGGCACTACCCGCAACAAATAGCCTACTTTGCAAACGCCAAAACAGTTGCGCAGTAGCTGGAATGCCACTTGCCTATTCTCAAGGTCAGCAATGGTCTCGAGGAATGGTCTGAGGGATGAGACATGGTTCGTAAGGACCGTGTGGTGTATTCCTTAGTACCGACGGGGGCGTTCAGGACGGAAGTACCCTCGCTGTACTCTTGCTTAATCCCGTCTGGGTAGAGACTCTGTGCTGACCCTGGAGGGGCTGTAGGCCACCAGACGGTGCACTTCGGCAGCGACAAGTGCAGTCCTCGGCTTTCAGCATCCACGGAGCGAAGTACTTCGATGGCTTTGACGAGTTGGTCGTGGCGCCCGATAATGTACCCGTCATCGTGGTACCACAGTTGGAGTAACAACTTTGCCAAGTCTCTGTTCTCCCCTTCCTCTGAACTGAAGAGTTCTTGTATTTTGAGGATAATAGGGTGCAGCACCAGTCGAAGAGGAGGCCTCCAAGATTGTCTCCCTGTTGGGTCCCGCAGACGCTTCTTATTGTGTGACTACCTATCCACAGGAATGCGGGCTCGTTGCATAGCAATATGAGACCCAAGGATGTAACTCTGGGAACAGCTGTCTCACCGCGGTCAGAAAAGCGGGTCTGCTGCACATATTAAAAGCGTTCTTGAGATCGACAGTCAATAACCCATATGCTGGGTTACTGCCGTACTCCTGGACGACTCGTCGGATTCCGTGCACGACTGTGTCGGTACCCGACTTTGTGGCGATACCCACTTGGAGAGGTTGGAGGTAGTCTGCCGCCTTCTCGGACACTCGCTTCATTAAGCAACTACCGACTAACCTGCGCAGCGTCTCCCCAACGGCGATTGGCCTGGGCGACATGTCCTTCTTCGCCAACGGGTAAGTGGAGCACCAGCGATCCAAGGAGCGAGAACGGCTGGTGCTTTTCCAGTTGCTAGAACATTAACAAGTCTCGTAAGAGCTGCCAAAAAGCCTGAATTCCCCGATGAGGATGGACATCTTAGCAATTCTACCAGGTGGCAAGGCTTTAGACCTGAGCCTCCGGGAGAGGATCCTGGTTTAAAAGCCCTGATAGCGCCAAGGACTTCGTCTTCAGTGAGCCGTTGGAAACTGCAGTTGGTAGAAGATGTTCCCCTGACTGGAGTTGTTTCATCGGGGGCCTGCTGGGGATGTTTATCGATAAGGGCATCGATTACATCACTGGTAGCTGGTAGAACACCTAGCGAGCGCAAAGCTTGTGCAGCCTTTCCGTATGCACCTTCTTTGGCCAGTTTTGTCGCCCGTTTTACATTGGCCTGTTGCTGGTCCGAAGTGGACCGAGCTCGTGCGGTGCGGTGTTTGGGCTGGTCGAGTGCTTGCGCCCATAGTGTTCTGAAGTGCCCCGCGTTCCATAAATCTATTCTTTCCCTCATTTTGTCCGTAATAGAGTGCCACCGGTATTCACTGGAGCAGGAATCTGACGAGTGAATGTTCGTGAGCATTACTGCTGGGAACAGAAATATTTTTGTGAGCGCCTGAGTTGCTCGTGAATTATCAGCAAGACAAGCGTTCACTGCATCGTCCATCGACTTTGCATACGTCTCTGCTAGACAGCCACGGAACTTGGTCGGTATATGCGACATGACTGGGGTGTGAGTTGTGAAGATCTCTTTTAGAGATGGCAGAGACTGTTCAGAAAGATCGGGGGTTTGAGACGCGATGTCGGGCCTCTGGTTTGGAGGTGCGGGAGCTGGGTCATCTGAAACCGGTACCGGTGTAATGAAGTCGACCTCCTCCAAAGGAATGTGCTCCAGGACAACGTGATCCATGCCAGCGATTAAAAACTGTTCCTCCGCCAACTTTCCGCGATTAATTGCTGCTTTTCCTCTCTGATCGGGCTGCGAATGACTATACCTCCTAACCAGACAGCCAGCCGACCGTCTTCGTTATTATAGTCCGCAATGACCCTCCAGTGCCAACAAACAGCCTCTGAACCGCGGGTTCGTTAAACGAGTATTCTTATAATGGGGGAAGCAGTCTCCAATCGACGATTTGGTGCCAGCAATGTTACGGCGTGCAAACTTGATTTTTCGAACGGTTATCTCAGCCAAAAATTTCGAAATTTTAATGATCTCCTGGGAGATCACGCCGGTACGAATCGATCACGATTTGAGCTGGAGGTAGGGCAGCGTGACCAAGGTGTGGGAACGGGCCGATCCGGGTGAGAAATCCCTCGAGAGCTGTGGCAAGGCTCCGACGGGGGGTGGATAGACAGAGTGGTAGAGAACTTCCGTACCTCGGGTGGAGATAGAGGTAATGAGCGTGATGCGTGCCCAAAGGAATTGCTAGGAAGGAAGTATGTCAGTAAGAAACGGCGGAGACCCCAACGCGGGCCGCGCGCACACGGTCCGCGCCGCGAGCTGTGCCGTGCGCGCTGAAGCAGCTCAGGTGGGGAGAGGGAGGGAAGGGCTTGACGGTTGGAAAAAGTGCCTCCTGGTCAGCCGAAGTGCGTTTTTGAAGGAGGTCGAGGAGAGGTTCCCGGAGCTCTTACCTTGGGTCAATTACACGTGCGCGGTAAACCCGGGTCATCTGTGGTGTGGGGATGATATGCTCCGGAGCGTGGTAGGCGTGCAGCAAGGGGATCCTCTGGGTCCACTTTTATTCTCCCTTGTGCTGCAAAAAGTGACGCGGGAACTGAAAACCCGCCTGGAAAATGTGGCTGATACCACAGGCAGGCCTTCTCTACTCCTTCAGCTATGGTACTTGGACGATGGGTATATAGTGGGCACCCATGAAGCCATTCGGAGGGCACTACAATTCCTCTCTTCCGCGGAGGTGCGTGCTTTGGGTTTGCACCTCCGCATGGATAAGTGTGCCGTCTGGTGGCCAACCGCTCCCCCCCGTCTGTTCAGCAGTCCTTCCCAGCCGACCTTCGCCAGGACTATAGTGAAGGGACAAAAGTGCTTCGCGCCCCAATCGGATCGGACCTATTCGTGGAGCGCGAGTTCTCAAAGCATGTCGCTTCACTGAAGCCTCTCCTCAGCGCTTTGTTAACCCTGGAGGACACTCAAGTAGCTCTCCATCTACTTCGGACCTGCTTCGGCGTATGTCGCATTAACTACCTCCTACGTGTAGTTCCCCCTCATTCCACTGCTAAGGGGGCCGCGGAATTCGATTCCGCTGTTGAAGCTACACTGCGGGGGTTGATGGGCGGGGTTCTGGACAGCAACACTTTTCGGGAATTACAACTCCCTGTGGCGCCCTTCGGCCCCCTCAAGCCAACTTTTGGCATTGGGCTTCGCTCTGCGAAGCTCACTGCGGCGGCTGCGTTCCTTTCCTCCGTGTCCCTCACGCGTGCCCTTTGCTCTACCCTTCTGCCTGTGCTACCGAACACTGCTCTTCATTTATACAAATCCGCAGTTCGGGCGCACGACGACTGGAAGACACAAGTGGCACCCGAGAAGGTGGTCCATTTCACGGCTATCGACTCAGTGCAGAGGTTTGGGCAGGGCCAACTCGTCCGCCCAGTTGAGGAAAAGGCCTTTGATGCCATGCCGAAGGGGGATGAGAGGACTGTTGCATTCCGAGCCTCGTTGTCAGTGGAGGGTTGCAAGGACTGGCTGTCATGCCAACCGGCTCCGGGGTTGGGTACCTACATCCCGGACCGCAATTACAAGACGTGGTTGCAGTTCTATTGCAGAGTGCCACTGTTTCCTCCAGCCTCGAAATGCCACAAAGGGGATGCACGACCCTCATGGATCAGTATGGTGACCACGCGCTGTGCTGTGCCTATGGATCCACACGCGGGTGGCGGCATAACTCGCAGACACGTTTGTTTGCTGCAGATCTCTCCAAAGCTGCCCGACACCCTGTCCTCGAGCCGCCACAACCCGGCCATGCAGTTCGCCCGGACATCAAGGCGCTTGGAGAGAACGGGGGCACGGACTATTACGATGTAACCGTTATCCATCCCCTGACCCCCGCCCGCCTTCCCTCCCTGGCGCGATGCCCACTCAAGCCCCTTAACCATGCTCGCCTGGGCAAGGACACTCGCTTTGCCGAGTTGATACGTTCCAAGGGTCCTGGGCATCGCTTCATTGCCCTTCCACTCTCCACGTTGGGGGCTGGCACCCTTCCGCTCGGGACTTCGCCAACCGGGTTGCGAATGGCATTGCCGCACGAGCAGCCGTTCCGATTGCTGATGCGCAGCGAACATTGTTCGCTCGTCACGCGGCGAGACTCGTCCAGAATAACGCCAGTTGTTTGTTGGAAGGAGTCTTGAGCGACACTTCGGCTACAATTTGAAATTGTGTATACAGTGTATTCCAGAGAACCATTTTTCCCCCTTTATTCTGGAGAGCAAATACAGAGGACTCCCAACCGTTCCATTACTCGCAGTAAAACCAATTCTCCCCCCTTTATCCCTTTAATTTGTATGTGCAACACAGTGAAGTCGCTACAAAATTAATTTTGAATACGGTGACGAAATTCTGCATGTTGCCGGGCACGACAAATTACAGACGCTGCACATACCGCAGACCGGATATACATTCCAAGAGTAAAACACCCAAACCTTTTTTCCATACCGCAGGCGCTGCCGCAACACTCGCAGAGCGCGAGAAACATCGTCATTACGGCACTTACTGCAACCAAAACGATATCCTCCTCTCCCCCGTCGGGATTGATATCTATGGCGCCTTGGGCGACGACGGCAAGGGTTTTTTCCGCCGCCTTGCTTCCTTCGCTGCTTCCCGTCGCGGTTCCTCCCCTCAACAGGAGCTCCGCGACTTCGTTACTCGTTTTGCGTTTAGTCTCCAAATAATGCAGGCGCGACAGGTTTCTACCCGCCGCCCGCATCCGTAGTTAATTTATGAATACCCTCCGCACGCTTTTGTGCGACATTGTACAACCAATAAAGATTTACCACCACGTTACAAAGGTCCGCTGCATGGTCTCCGAAGGGATCCATGGGCCTGTGGCACTCAGCGCACCGCAGCGGAGCAGAGTCGTCAAACATGCGAACTCCTAGGTGACGGCGCAGCATCGCTGTCCACATCTCGTTGGACGTTCGGCTGACTACGGAGGGGTGTGCAGTGAGGAAGGCTCCTGCTTGCGTTTTCAGATATGCTTGACGTCGAATTCTTAGCGGAATATCTGCTTCTGTATGCGATGCAGGGTTTCGCAACCTCGTCCATTCATCGTCCTTCCAGAAGAACTTTGCTGCCGACTCACACCAGGCTCGATATGGAATGTTGTGTGTACTATCGGGCTTGGCAGCGAGGCTGGCCGCGGTCAGTGTTCCCGGAGGACTGCCATCATTAGTGAAGGGCGTATGGGGCCGTCGGACAAACTCCCGGGGCGTCTATCCGCTTCGGCGTATCTGTCCGCACGGTGTTCAGTCGCACCACTGTCGCCAGGGCTTCGCAGCTGCTCGGCGTCAATTATGCTCGCAGCGTATGCTGCGAAATTGAGTGTCGCCACCGGTGTTAAGCCGTGACCGCTGTAGCGGAGAGCTAAGGATACCTGGTGTCGAAATGCACCGGTCATCGGCACGTTGTTAGAGCTTGTGTAGAACTCAAATGGTCGTCGTCAAATCTCCGTGCAATGGCAGTGGTCACACTCGGCGGAGTCAGCTTCACCACATGTTGGAGCTTGCAAGCGGAGGCACATACCCGGTGAAGCTGAAACCGAATTCGAGCATCTCCGATACCATCGATCAGCGAAAATGTCTTCTTGCAGCTTCTAATTTTCTCGTTGAGAAAATCCTCCATAAATTGGGACGATCCAATTGGGGCCCCAACAAGGTCGATGCCTTCGGTGGAAAAGTTCTCAAGTGGGTAGCAGTGAAATAGTGGCGATGTGCAGTTACCGAGTCTGTGCGGCCAAAACAGACGGGTTTTTGCGTGATTGAGATACTATACGAGCGAAGTTCCACCCCCTGGGTCTCGATACTCATGGTGGTCTCGGAAAGCCCGCCCAAGCCTTCCTGGCCTTCCTTGCCTTACACTTCGCCCGCCGCCGAGGTACCAATTCCTCTTCCGAATACCTCCGACTCCTGACTACGATCCCTTCCCTCACCCTGCAACTCACGGCTCACGCCGTTTATCGCCGCTCTCTAGCACTGATCTGCCCGACAGTGGTCCCTGGCTACCCCAATAAAGTTTGTTCTTGCTTGTGATTCAGATATAAGCCATGGTCAGATCCTCTGGAGCTGAGGATGTCGACTGCCTTTTCAAGCTCTGTGTGGGTGCCAATGAGAGTGCAGTCGTCCGCATACCATCTGTGTAAGTCGAGCTGTGTCTGCTGGGCAATTTCTGTTGTTAATGGATGCACTACAAGAGAAAACATCAGCATGCTTGCAGGATCCCCTTGTTGCATCCCTTCCTGGCTAGGGATGTCTTCTGTGGACGCGACGGGCAATATCAGCGACGGCGTGTTGCGAGCGTACACCATGTTCAGAAAACGACACAGAGATGGTACTTTGGTCGGCAGCAGGTTTATCATGCGCTGTCTCGAGAACCGATTCAATGCGTTGTGTGCATCCACGGATACCAGTGCATACTCTTCGTGTTGGCATTCGACCAGTCTTCGTGCTTCGTGTACAATGGAGTCCAGTGCGCTGGGCACGCCATTGGCCACTTGCAAGGGTGCGAGGTAATCTCTCGTGTCTTCTATTGCTTGTGGTAGAAGCACCTTTGTTACGAGTCGCCGCAAGGCCGTCCCAATAGCAATGGGACGGATCTTGTCTGGCCGAGGTTGGATCGGCAGCAGCGTCGCGGAAGAGATCAGAGGGATTGTGTCGTCTTGTAGGTCCCCATGGGCTAATCTCGTCACAACCGCAGTTAGCGCCGAGATACCCGTCACATCTGCTTCGGGGCTCATCGTTGTGTTGGCCAACAATCGAAGAAGCCGAGGGACATTCTGTCCGGACCCGGCGCGGAGTTTGGGTTCAGGCGTCGGACGGCGCGAAGGACTGCCTCCTCAGTGATGTCCATCGGAAACGGAAGGTCTCTCGTTTCGATGGCCGTCACAGGAGAGTTCGATGCAGGGTGCAGCTCTCGCAGACGTTCTAAAACGTGTGGGTCACGCGCGCCCGCAATGTGTGACTGATGCAGGGTGCGCATCGCACGCCCGTATTGTGCATCTGCAGCTAGGTGGGCTTCCCTTCGAAACTTTGGGTCGCGTTTGTTGTCCGTCTGGGTTTGCTGCGGGCGACGTCGGACGGTTCGCTCTTCTCAGTTCTGGTGTTCTTGAATGGCTTCTCTCCAAAATTTACTCCATTCGCCTGCGGTGGCGCGACGGATGCGTTCACGGAGTTATTGGCTTTGCCTTGTCTGGGACCGCCATACGGCTTCCCCTCGCATTAAACGTCGCAAGACAGCGGTCGGGAGAAGGTGTATCCGAAGGAAGGCAGTATGGACTGTTTTTGCGTTCCGAGCGTTTCCTGCAGATCGAAAGAGCCGAATGAGCAATATGGCGAGACTGTGAATGCAATTCCCAGGAATGCGGTCGAAGATGTCGGAAGGCCTTAGCGGGCTGTGCAATGCATTATACACCGAAGGAGGAGGGGAGTGGTAAGGGTAAGCTGGTCATCGGTTGCGGAGGAAATCGTCGGGGGCATTAGGGGCATTGTTACGGGGGAGAGGGAAAGGAGGAGGGGCTAATGGCGAGAGGCCTTGCTCGCCCGTTTTCCCAATAGGGGAGCAGGGTCGAGTCGTGCCTTCGCCATCCGTATCTCCTTCATGCGTTGTGACAGGGCGCGGGTGCGGTTCGTGCGTCTCTCGGCATTCCTCACGGCATTCCCCTTGAGTATGGAGGGGGCTTCGGGGACGTCCGGCTTGGTTGCGCATGCCGCTGAGCAACACCTGTTTCCTTGTGTTTTGCGACCCTGAGGTTGGCAGGTGAGGGCGCTATAGTTTTGGAGGCCTGGGCACTTTTGCTTGACGCCGGTGGGGCTTTTTCTTGGACTGTGGTGATCTGCGGTATTTCCACACCACTGTCTAGGGTCTCCTCATTGTTGTCATGGTGGGCCGTTGATGGAGTGTCTGGCTCCGGTGCTGCGCGTGGGGTGTCTTGCGATTCCGAGTCAACCTGTTGGATGTCATTGTTTTCCGAGTAAGTCTTTGGGGGAGCCAGGTTTTCGGATCCCGCGTAGAATTTCGCGATGAAGTTCTCGACAAAAGCATCCCCTCCCGGAAGGGTTGCAGCTGCTGCGTCAATGAGGCGAGTGATTGCTCCCGCTAGGGATTTCCGGTTTTCCATAGTTATTTCGGAGGCCACGGTCTTGAGCTTTGCAACTTCGCGCGCAGCAGCGATGCAAGTGCCAACTTTCCACTCTGTTATGGGGAGCTCGGTGATGAGCTCATATAGCGGGCTTGTAGAGGGGCGGGCGCCATTGTAGATGTTTGGGATCTCCTGGAGTATTTTTAGGAGATCTTGGGAATCCGCTGCGTAGTGTACAACAATTGTCCAATCACCTGATGTGAGGAGTGCATGCTTGGGCAAGGATATTCCAGCATCCTGGGCTGCGATTAGCACGCTTTCTTGTGCTTCCTCGTAAGCCGGCAGGGCTCCGCAGCCTGGAGGACCTGCGGAGAAAGCCAGCGTGGACATCACGGGGGCCAGCGTCGGGGGCAATCCTGTCATACCATTGACAGCGACAGGTGCTCTCGGTTTGGGGGCGCGAGACAACCGCGTCGGAGTCTCTTCTTGCGTTGGGGCGGTCAGGTCAAGCGATCCTGCCTGCATTCGGCAGAAATCGCACACGGTCGAGGGGACAGTAGCTACACGAGGGCTCTTGTGAGACTTCACGATCTGTGCCCACGAAGGCGGGCGCGCCTGGGCTTTAGCCTTGGCGGCTATCTCCATGCTGTTGGATCAAAGATTTGTGGGGAGCGCTGGAGGAAGAAGAAGAGAGTAAAGAGAAAATAAAGGAGGGGGTAGTATTGTACGATCTTTAGTTATATTCTATTTTTGCCCCTTTTCCTTTTCCAGGCGAGTAGACCACTACTCATGTCTCTTCTACTTTATATATGGGTCAACATGCGAAGTCCTGAGTACCACACTGTGACAAACCTAAAAGAATTGGGTTTGAATATGGTGGTTAGACTCTCCATGTTTTGGGGTGCGACATACTACAGACGCGGCACACGTGGACCAAATAACATAACTAACCCGCTGATAAAGCCCATTCTTCACTTCTCCCGTCGAGCATCCGCTGCAGTTTGCGGCAGCAGCCGCGTATTCGTCGATTACCTTCGAAGTCGCCGCAGACGGCGATCCAAGCAAGTCGAAGGTTAACAGAACAAATTTCCATCCCAATTTTGATCGTCTTGGGAGGGCTTCACCGGAGATGGCTGCTATATCGCTGGGTAGCTCCCTATTTTTCCGTCTTTCCGCTGCATTGGCAACGGCGCACGCCTCGCGCGCTCAATGGACATGAAACTCTCTTAGATTCGCAATGTTACGGTCCAAATATAAAAATTATTTCTGTCGCCCTCCTTGATTATATCCTTCGGAATGTTTAAAACATAATCAAACAGCCATATGAGATGATGAAAACGATATTTTCTAGTTGTGACATAAAATTATGCCTATTTGGATCTATAAAATGGCCACGATGGTCTCCATGAATAAATTTTGTAGATGATAAGACACTGTTATCAAATTATTACATGTTCCCATTATATGAATAGCTAGAAAGTATGAACAGTGCCGGTGAGAGCACTTTTGTCACCGATGTTTAAAGCCCATCTAATGAAGTGTGTTATTTCTTTCTAGGCACTTCGGCTGTAAGAACCTTGAACCATAAATAATTTACCAGAGAGGATTTGGCCAGTGAATTAATTAGGAAACAAAAATTCACAGTCTAATCATGGGCGTTACAGAGCAGCTGCCACAGATATGTTTTACGAACTTTGTTCGGACCCTTGACTTCTTCCTAATAAATTCTTTTAAATTGCTTTTATTACCAGTCAAAAACTTTCACATTGTCTGATACATTTTATCTTCCAAAAAGATTTGAAATCGTGCTACACCTGAGTTGAACCAAAATAGATGTCAAAAACTCCCACATTGTCTTTGGAATTGGATTGAATGTTTCCCAACTTTAAATGACAAATTGCTCTCCTTCTCAAACTTATATTATTTCTAAGCGTCCTAAATAATATTTGCCCTATATTTAGTCTATATATGGCTTCCTTTTGAAGCTTTTGCTAATGTAATTATAAATAATTACATGTGAAGGTGATTTATATATTGATCTAACGTACAAGGAACTAATCTCAAATTTTTGTCAAAAGATAAGGACAAGAAAAATTATCCTCGCTATAAATCTGAGCTAAAAAGGTTCGTCATTTAAAATATGATACAGAACATTTGTTATCTACAAAATGTAATGTTGGTAGTAGCCAATTTTAGACAATTTCGAACGCGCAAATCTGATTATCTCTTGAAAGTGGGTTCCGGGAATATTATTTGGCGTTGTTGGCTGCTCTTAGAGGCATCATAAGCATATCTAGACTGGTTTTTACATCTATAATGGCTCGGAATGTTATAACTCAATTACCTGGCTTAAGATTTTATGTATTTAATGAATGCACTGTACACGAATTCACCAAATTACTTGACAGAATGAAACTGTAAGACTTTAATGGCTAAAGAACGAGACATTAGTATCGGGAAAAATACAATGCTACCATAAAAAGTTTTTTTGATACATTTCAAATTGCGTAAAATTACATTAATGAATTAAAAAAGTACGCACTAATAGTAACAGTACTTTTTAAAAGTCATGTTCTGATTTCCAACTTCTTTGCTTAGCATATTCTTTTGATGTTTAGGATCTGTGCATCATTCTGCCTGCAAATAAAAAACTTCTATAATACCGTCTTAGATTCGTAATACTTTATTATTTATACATAGGGTAGAAGATGTGCATCTGATCTTGAATTATTGTGCAATAATTATTGACAAACAAATATTGATATTGTAATCTAAAATTTGGGACTTTTTGTAACATAATATGACATGAAAACAGCCTTGGTGTTATCAAAAGGCTAAAAGCGTTAAAAATCTATTGAAAACTTAGCACTAGATTTGAAAGGTCCATTTTCCATCATTGGGAAAAATGTTAGAGTCATTAGTTGTATCACAGAAAATATATGTGTAGAGCCTATTTAAATTTGTATGCTTTAAATGAAAATTTTCTGCAAGAATCCATAGTTTTATGCCTATTTTGTGAAAAGTTATGAATTCTATGCCCCCAGAGACTAATTGAATGTAATAACCACTTCCATTACGTGAGAGAACTAAATGAACTTAATTATAAAAAATAATAATGAAGGTAACACAGGGAAAATTTCATGAAATATTAAAAAATTGAAAATTAGTTCAAACCAATAAGAATCGGTCTTACTTCCTGACTCACTCACCGAAATCAATGAGGTGCGTATTTATCAAGCTTTGCAAATTGTAGATATTATAAGCAGATATCTGAAAGTAAAAAAAATTTATAATCGCCTCAAGTATTTCCACTTAAATTATAGAATGATAATCTCCTCGTACCCTGCAGGCATCATATGGCATCATTTTTCAGTCCAGTTAAATTTATGGTATAACAGCTGGTTTCAAGAGAATTTTCTAATCCAAGGAAAGTATAAAAACGGCTCACTCGGCTACATATAATCGTATACACAAACTAAATATATTGCGATTGTGCAAGCAGTAATTAATACTCATATTCAGAAACGCTGGACTCATGTATAAATTCTCGTTAATATCTTATTTTATTCCTCCTCCCTACCGCCCTTTGAATGAATTACAGTCATACTGAGTTAAAAATTTGTAATACGATCCGCGCAGGGTCAATTTCCGAAGTCGAAAGTCCTCTCAAAGCGTTGACATTAATAAGAAGCAAGCAAATGTAATTTCATCAAATAAGCCAAAAAGTGCAATTTATAATTTCAGAAGTGCTCAAATACTTTTTATACTGTATGTAGTCTTTAATTTAATTAGAAAATGGATAAATTTTCATTTATAATTTTTCTTGCGGAATCTGTATTCTTTTCGATAGTTCATCTATCTGTGAAATTTATGATTTGTTTATACCAAGTTGAAACAATCGAAAAACGAATTTTAAGTCATTTGTTTCATTCTTACTTTTAAAAATAGAGATAAAGCCGGAGCTTTGCAATGAAAATTGAATGTAAGAATTGCAGTCTGACAAATTTAAAAGATAAAATTACGCAGATACGAAATTTCCCTAATACTAGAAGATTTTTTAAACTATAATAATGGATTAAATGGTGTAATCAAATCCAAAAAGAAACCTCTGATGGTTAGTTTGGAATTCTCTATTGCAAAAATAAAGACTGAAGTTAAATAGAACCAAAATTTGTATAATAGAGTATAATTGCAGAGATGATCAAGTAGTTTTACAGTATATATCGAAAATTGTGACAGTATTATCGGTAGTTGCAAAAATGGAAAATGATATTGATTTTTATTATGTCACTTATTTTATTCTAGGAAGTCTATACGAGAAGTCTCTTTATACCTACATATATTTACATCCTATTATTTTAGATTTCAAATGAGGGATTTTTTCAATGGTAATATTTTTTATGGGTTTTTTCTTGGGTTCACAAAAGAATCCTCTGCCAGCTTTTCAGTACCTGAATCTCCAAATTGAAATATTTAAATAATTAATGCATAACTAGTTGAAACAATTTTAGTTTTATACATCGTAAGATACGACTGAAAAGGTTAATCAAAAAAGGCAAATGCATATGGTTTGTTTACGCAATGCGAATGAAGAATTATAAAAACAAAAGGGAATAAAGTTTTCATGACATTTTTTTACCCAGAACTCTATACGATCTTTCTTCATGAATCGCTACAAATTGGTATTTATTAAAGCGTGGAAAAATAATATGCCTGCCTTGTTTACTGAATTTTTTTTGAATAAATCTAGACATAACTAACCAAGATTTTCAATATTGACCTTTTTCTGTTTTGATTTAAAACTAAAAATTTTCAGAGAAGTCATTTAGAAAACGCTAAAGCTTATTTATCCTAGTAACTACATTTATCAATAGTCAATGACTTCAATACGTGGATTTTGAAATTTACTACTCGTTCTTATTAGTTTTTCGTTCATTTGAACCTTCCGTTAATGTTTCCCCTATTTTATTCTCCAAAAATAATCGGAAAAACCCTGCCGACGAAAACCTTTGATACATGAAATAGATAAAGCAGCTTTTTCAAACATGAGATTCAAGATTCATTAAATCTTTTTGGCTTTTAGCGTCCATCGGAGAGTTATTTTCGAAGAATGATTTTTTTTTGCAATTTGAAGTTCTATTGTGACAAATATTTTCCCTTCTTTTGTCGAAAAATACGTGAAGTGCATTTAGGAATACATGTGCATAATTTTTTGAGTTGGAAACCCAAGAGTTCGTATCATGAATATTGGCTTGTAAATTGAAACAAATGTGTCCGAATTTTACCCAGAAAGCTCATTACGACCCCATAATCGGATACTTCGTCCTCTACAGCACCTTGTACGTAATTGACTCATTTAGTCTGCCAATAAATATATATATTATAAAACATTTATCGAATGCAAAGATATTGGAAGAATTTGAACCGCGGTAACAGTAAATCGTACTTACTCTCGCCCTCTAAGTTAATGAAGAGTTTGAGTAGTAATATAATTTTGCTCTTCCCTGTAACTTCCGACATTAATGTCTTGAAATGATATTCAAAGGAGATTAACAGTTTTTGATAAATATCTACTTTCGTTGAAGAGTTTTACTGGTATCTGTCACCTTGGAGCCATTTCTAGAATTCTTAACGAGTTCAAGCTTCTTTGGGATTCTAGAAGAAACTCTATATATTTTTTTGTTCTTACTGCGATTTACTAGTTTAATATTTAAATAAAAAATTTACTTGTTCATCCAAATAAATGCTATACATAGACTTCGAAAGAAAGTTACATGGTAAGCGGTTAGGACCATCTATCAAAATAATCACGAAAAATCTTCTTAAAAGTTCATCTGATTTCAAATTTCTCTCTTTATTAATGATACACATAATTATTAAATTGGATCCAATTTTCCGATATCTGAAATGATCATTTTTAAGAAATAAAATGTATAATTGAGCAGTAGTAATTATCAAGTAATTGAGCTATAGAAAAATGTTGTTCTGAATTCTATTTTAGATCTGTAAAGAGTTTGTAAAACTTTTCACAGCCACGATTAAGTTTTTTATAACAGTAACTTCAAAAAACCTAATTATATTATCACCTGTCGGCATTTTCCTGAAATTAACTGACTAATTTTCTTTACAAAAAACGTTCCTATGACTTTGAGTTTTCTCATCTCTACCGAACCATTTCCATCACCGTCAAAATGATTCTAAAATTTCCAAAATGTTTTTCAATTTTTGGTTCTCATCCACAAATTTTCAGTTTCTTCAGGCCTTTTTCATTTCTTTCGAAAACTTTTTTTGCAAAAAAAAACTTTTCACAAGAATTACTGGTAAAAAACATTTAGTGTAGAAAACGAATAAATCAGTTACTTCAGAAGTAAAAATGAGTATCTGAATCGCTCCATTTTCTCGTAGAGTTTCTCTGAGACTTTTAGTTTGGAACATTTTTTATTTGGATAAGGTTTATAATCATCGAAGTTTTTTATTTCAAAACGTTTTAGCCAAGCGCCTGATATACCCCGGAATGGTCAGCAGGATTATGATAAATTACATAAGTATTTCCCAAAAGACGCTAGATCAGACTTGATTAACTTGAAGATTAGCTAAAAATCAGTTTTGTAAATTATCCAAGTTTTAAACTGAATTTTAGAGTTTGTTTTTCATCAGACTCCAGTCAGAACAGTTTGTTGTTCATCAGACTCCATTCAGAACATTATTTCACTATAATTCTCAAACTTCGGCGTGCTATAGAAACTATATCCTTTATCAACTATCTTTAAGCTAAATTAGCTCATTGGGCATCTTTTTGGGTTATGATAGTAAAGTATAACGTATAAGACACTTGAAAGGCAATTTTTATTCCTTTTAAAAGCTGATTTTTGCGATCAGACATGCCCAATCTTACATTTTGTTGGAGGCCTGGATTTTATGCTGCAGCTATTTTCAAACTCCTGATTAATCAATCCAAACTTTGAATATTGGTATCAAGTCCGAAAAGTTTTCCTTCCATGCTACCTTCACGATACTAATGAGTTCTTGTGCCATAAATCTAATCTTAAATGAGGCAAAGGTTCTTTCGATGTCGAAGATGGACTTCAGCTCTTACATATGAAATTAAATGGCTACTATAGAAGGAACGTTACAAAATTTAAACCGTGGAATGGATACTATGTGAGACTTATAACCCAAAAGTAGTAGTCGATGCTAAATGAAATCTTTGCTAGTTCCATACCTGGTGAATCGAAAATAATTCAAGGATAACAGAGCAAAAAGTATTCATGCGCCTATTTTTCGTGCTTTATTTTCAAGAGTAGCAGGAAAACATTTAAAAAGTGTATTGAAATTTTTAGCTGTTTGATATACTTAAATCTGCGAAACATTCAGTAGAATAGATGACTTCATAAGTCTTCAGGGCACGAAATTATTGCCGGGAAAATTTCTTTCAGTATTTACGAAGACATTTTTGTGGATAAATTCTTCATTGGTCGTGAAGTAATGTTTAATGGGAATTAAATTGATTCATCCTGAGTTTTTTGTATAATATTTCTAAGGGTTTATTACGAGAGATTAACAATTAAACAGTCACATGAAAGGGTCTAATAGCTCCACTAATCACAAATGAAACACAAGACGGGTTGCTATTTAATTTGTTTGCCATATAATGGATTCTCTAAAGCAACCCATTCTGTGCTGAAGTTTCTGTTGCAATTTTCTTGGATATTATACCCCTAATTTTATTTGTGGGACCACCTCATGACACCCAGTTTTTCTCATGGGCAAAATGCCTTCTTTCTTTAATTTTCGTCGTGTTCTCTGAGACGTATCTCATTGTCCCTCCTGTATTGTTAGATTAAGCTAAGAAAGCGTTATCGCACCGAGTTTGACCTCATCACGTTGACGACGCATAGGCACGAGGGTCTTGCAGAACGGATTTGAGATAGTGTGACAGATTATGGCAATAAAGCGTGAGGAAGCAAGTAGAAAACTGACGTCGAAAGGCTGGCGTGTGTACTCCGGCCTCAGGGAGATGCGGGAAATTCAGGATGAACCAAAATTTATTCAAAAATAACATTCTAGCCTATTCATCAAAAAATATACTCTCTCCACCCGCAATAGAAAACTGCACAAGATTCAGCACAGCGAAAAAGCATGATGAATGAAGGTGCAGTTTGTGACGAAACCCAATGCGCAGAAACTTAAACTTTTTTAGCCTCTTGTTCGTGGATTCGTAACGAGCTCTGATAAAACTAAACTCGACATGCCCATCGGAGAGCTGCTCACGAGAGCAACTATCGTCGGGATAACCTTCATCTGCTACGACTTTCTCATCATGTAGCAGTTGGCGCTTAAGACCATAGCGAAAAATGCTCAAATCCGTTAACTTTCCGCAAGGAAATGGGCCTTTTGCCACAAAATATTACCACCACGAATGCTCACACCCACTTCATATCGCAGGCCCGGACCTTTAAATTTTTGGCCCGACCATTGCGGGCTAATAGGAGCTGGCTCAAAAATAATGAACTCGGTACCATCAACTGACATTTTGAACGAAGAGTGCGCCCAAGCAGACAATCGTTTCTCAAAATGTACCTACAAACGTTAGCAATATGTTAGACAAGCTAGTAAAAGTGAAAAAGAATGACGAAACTTACCATCTCTAGAACTGAAAATCGCTTTATAACTCGCCAACACCATAGGCGAAAATTCTTTTCGTATACATTAGAAATTGTGGCGTTAATGTGTTCGTTGTTGTAGTTATTGAGGAAAACTGAGCCCAGAGTAAATGACGCGGCTCAGTTTTCGCCGGGAGCAGAGGACCACACAACTTGCATGTTCTAGCAGCAGTCTCAAGGCTAACACCAAAGGCCCCTCTGAAGCGGCCAGCAGCGGTGCTGCCCGTTATGTTTTGAGTGCCGAGCCGGAGACAAAGGGCTGCCGTAAGGAAGGCATCAGCCGTAATCGGGGAGACGGCCATTGAAGGTTGCGGCTTGGAGCCAATGCATAAATGTGTCTTGCAATAGAACATATTTGTTCTGTTGCACAGCAGTCAGTTTTCATTTTACATGGAAAATATAAAAATATACATTTTTCCAAACAAAATCGTTTTTTGCGAAACATTGCGCTTTTGTCAACCTTTAACTGCCAATTGGGACGCAATGCGGGGGAAAACGCATGAATAAGATGCGAACATAGACATTTCTAGGGGTAGACAATGATTGCATGAATGGGATTTAGAAAAATGTAATTTTTAATAAAAAAAAGCGTTTACAAAATCGAAAAGTTCACAAAAACATAAAATTTCGTTTTTTGTAAAGCCGTACTTAGTCCTTTAGTATATTTGCATTTCAGCATTCTTTTTGAAATGATAGGTGGTTCTATGATGTTCCATTATTCGCGGGAAAAGAGATTAAGAAGGAAACACTGCGGACCTAACAGACTTTGTACGTTTTTTGTTCGACCTTGAAAAACGATGCCGAACAACCGCGAACAAAAATATCGAACATTTAATGTCCAGTTTTTTTGACAAACACTCTTTATAGGTTAGTAACTCAGATCATCATTTTTCTGCCGGTCATATTCACAATCATCTATTCGCCTCCGGCAAACAAACCCTAGCATAGCCCCCTCAAAAAAGTTGACGAAGAACAGTGATGCTGTCGCACATGTTCGGATACTGTTTGGCACGAAAACAATAACGGGCTCCGAGAAGCCCAAGGTAGTGTATACTATATCAAAGCTCTTTCAAGAGCATAAATTGTCTGCTTTCAGGGCTTGTTACAATCGCATGAGGCAAGAGATTTTGGGTGTCACAAACGACCGTAAGTTTTATGATATGATTTACTTTGGTTGCTCTCGTTTTTTTCTATTACTGATCGTTTTTTAGTCAAGGGTGGATCTGTTCCTACGCCCACGCTGGGTCGTCGCTGTACATTGCGGAGTGAGTCTGTGACAGGGCAAAAGCGCTCGTATGAGGATCTTATGAGGGAGGAGAGCGAGTCAGAGGATGGTACAGAATCCTTGGAGGGTTGTGATATTGCTGTTCTTCATCCTACTTACTTGACTGCAACCTGGATCGAACCTGAAACGACTACTAAGAGAGTTGCCTTAGCTATAGTACTGCCTTCAGGAGTGCGACCGGGTGGTTTCAGCTACCGTGTGGAGCCAGTCAGACGTACTACATTTGAGCTATCCATTACATGGCTAGAGCCGCTAACGAGTACAAAAGTTTCTGCATGCTAAATGGTTGCTGTCTAATGGCCCTGACAAGGATTAAAAACTACCATCCCAAACTGTAAGCGTTTGAAGCGGCTTTAAAGAAACTTAGAAGCAAGAAAGATGAGGCTGTTTTGTCTATTTGGAAGATCCCGCTTTCATTTACTGTAGAGACCCATGTATACGACACGTACAATCTTACCTGGCGCCAAGATGAAAAAAATTTACTTTATGTTGAGCTTAAGGCTTCTATCGACGCCTATGGTTTACTTAAAGATGACCAAGCTTTTCAAGTCGTAGGATGAACTTCATGTTATAGTAAAATTACGAATTTCCCGCAATTTCCAGTGCACCCAAGCTGTTTAATGAGTACGACAGGATCAAAGTACCCCTTTCCTTCTCCTCCTTGACCCCGTCATGCGATAAGGTAAGATATATATACCTTCCACCATTCTACGCGCCCTTTCATATGGCGCCAGCCTCTTACGCTCGACTTTGAACTGACAGGGCCAAAAATCCCATCTAGAATGACAGAAAACTGGAAACAGACTTACGAAATGTGGGCCGCGTCCACTGGTGCTCTTCTCCATTCCACATCATGTTTCATTACCATTCTTGACTGCTCGAAGATCATGCCATCCGGCCTTAAATGCACTAGCTTACCACTGTCGTGTACTTTTTACAGTCGGCTACTGTAAGACGGCCATGGTTCTGTTGAGAAGCCTGTCAGCACTGGAGTCCATTCTGCAGGGATAGTAATACTAGGTGTTATGCGTTCACCGATTTCCTGCAACACTATTAGCAGCGAATTTCTTTCTAAAATTTAATTTCTCTGAATTACTAGAGAGGCACTGGTCTATCTGATCAGGATTATCAAAAGATTTCTGACGTCTTTTCTAAGAACTAGAGGTGAAAACGGAAAACATTTATTTTCCATTTCTGCACATAATTTTTTTCTATTTGCTATCCGTCAAGAAATATATCCATTAATGAGATGATCGTGGAAATGAGAACCAAATTTTTTATTTGTTGAATTATTAAGTGAATTACTTTCTTCTCAAATTTCGACGGAATTATTAAAATCAAACCCTTTTGAATATTTTGGGAGACTGGTCAACCAACGCAATTTTTTGCTGGGTGACAGCATTAATGAAACCAATTTCAGTTTAATTGAGTAGCTTCTGTGCCCTTATTGCTTGTTCTTTCCGTTTTTAGCGTTCCTCTTACGGCAGTCAGGGCGGCTACAATGGCTGGAAACGAGACGAAGTTTTACAGTTAATGTTTTGCAGAGTCCTGAATTTACATTATGTCGCTTGTTTCTTGGCAGGAGGTTGGTTTAATGTTAAATGGAGATGAAATAAAGTATCAAAAAGTGCGTGACTGATTCCCTAGCTATTAACCAAAAGGGAGAAGAAAAAGCAGTGGAAAAGCACTAAATGTGTAAAATTTGATTTATAACGAATAAAATTGGTGAAATAAGAGTATTAGGTGCGCATACAGGATGAAGATTCTCTTAAATCATTCAAATTGGATCGCTCCCGCTACTTTTACATATTTATCTTGATAACTAAATATATTTCATAACAGTTAGCAAGAAAAGGAGTGAGAATTCTCTAGCTTTGAGTCATTGAAATTTTCTTTGCCTTCTTTTCGTTTTGTTTCAAAACACTGAGATCGTAAACATAATTATAATTTTACTGAAAATAATTTTATTCATATGATTTGTAGGGCTTAAAACTTCACTTTGCCAATATGTGTTACAGCCTCTCGAAACTCAGAAAGAAACCAGAACTAAACTTCACTGTCAAAAATCATACATAACTTTAAGACGGAAATTAGTGGTGGCAGATGAAAATTACAGTTGAACACCGAGCATGTTCACAATTATCCATACTATAGGTAAGTTTTCAGTTGCAAAGAAGCCATGGATGGCACTATTTAAGGGTTTATTTCTCGGGAAGGCAGTTGGGAGCCGAAGAGAGATAAAGTGGCTTATTTTTCTTGCACACTATCACAACGTATAATAGGAGGTTACTTAGGAATAAATATGATGTCTGACATATCCTTATATGCCTCTTCTGATGTTTAGCGCGTGAGGCTGGTCAGGAAATATTAAAAGAATGGCATTTTTTAAATTCCGTCACTGCTGCTCCGAAATATATCTTCCATACTGTTATCCTGATATGAGGATGGTAATTGGCGCCGACTGCACTATAGTGGACAACTAAAAAACTTTTGGGTGGTCAAAAGGTTTCCCTAAACAATAATCTAAGTAAATAGAAAATTTTTGACTCATATTTCCTACTCCAAACTCAACGCTATAGAATTCATTTAAAAATAATTAATTCTATTTCCTTTCATCTATAGCATGAAATCTGATCATTCTATAAATTTTGCATTCATGAATCAGATATTTGTAGTTCGACTATCAGTAGGCCTTTACTAGAGTGCAGAAACATCCGCCAGAAACTCCACTGCTTTTAGAAAGCTGCTGGCTCAGTACGCTGTTATAAATACACTTGAAAATGATACAGATCAATTTGATGCCTTACAAATGGAGTTATTAATTCGCAATATACATCCCTTGCATTCGATTACCAATAGATGTAGGCAAAATCAGTAGATGTTTATACGAAGACATATCATTTAAATTTCTGCAAATTTAAAAACGAATTCACATCACTATAGTTCAACTTCCTTTCTTAATTTAAATCTACATGATGCTTCTTGCGCAAATTTTCCATGAAAGAAAATATTTTCGAGCTCGCGTGAGATATATTAATGTCTCTTAGCTCATCTCTATAACAACTACATTTCAAATTTTAACCTCATAACCTTTCATATCCGATAGCGCCCATTTGGAAGCTAATCGTATTCACCATATCTTTCATAGTCTCCGATTTGGTATTTACACTGGTCGAAGCCAGACCAATAGTAATTTCAGTAAATAGAATGCTCCATTTTCCAGTTTCAGAGGTACAGCAATTATTTGTTCTCCAATGCACGGAATAAAAATGATTCCGAAGTAGCACTTAAGCCTGGAATTAATAGTGCCAGATAAATAAAAAACTTGGCTCAAATCCTTGCAGCTGAATTAATCAGGGGAACTTTTTGGGTTATTTTAATGAATAGAAGATGTGGTCGGTTGTATCCACCCCGCTGGGAGTAATCATAACCCGCAGCTATGCTAGACAGGATAGAATAATACACTCCATGGGACCATTCCATCAACTCCTACTCCTGTACCCTGTTCCAACTCCAAAAACATCTTTTATACATCGAACAGGTTGCTTAGTACCTCTCCACAAAAGTATGGATCTGGGTTCCAAATACAATTTCTTATTTTTTCCTTTGAGTATTTACCATCTTTCTTTGTACAATAGTTTTTCTCGGTTAGTTTTATGGTATTTTCTAACAAAATATCTCATTCCCTTATCTGTTTACGAAAAAAAGTGTGTCAGTGTCCCTAGTTTAATCTTATATAGATAGATAGATAGATATATGTGCTCTCCGTACCGTAAGCTCCTATAATGCGGGAATTTTCAGGAATTTTCAGTTGAAATTCCAAATATGCATAATTGAACACACAAATAAATCGCATTCCATACAATATAACTTTTTCTACTTTTGAAAAGAACGGAAGGAATTAATCACAACAAATATCGCAGTCCATCCTTAGCCGTAGTTGAGTAAAGCAAAATTTTAAGTTCAGTCTCGCGGCAGAGATATTCCGGGACTTCATGCTGAAGTACGCCTACTGTCACTATTCCGAGATCCACAATCAACATCGTATCCTAAGTCACACTCGTTGATACCTTCCGCTCACCTCCATTTCAAGTCTTCTGGTCGTGAGCCATGTAATGAAGGAGTTTTTGCTTAATTCTGTAAACCAAATTCCATATCACTTGCTAATACTTTCATAAACATATGTATTTGATTATTTTTTGAAACATTGATAAAAACGGTCTTCAATTGCTTGATAAATACGACTTATCAGTGACCTTAATAAATCAGTAATGGTTTTTCACTATCGCTCTGAGGAACCATTACCTCAGATTTTGAGTCAAAGTAGACATAGATATTCTGCGGAACGTAATCTTGCCAAAGAAAGTGGCTGGATTGAATTTCGATCCAGGTTCCCTCTAAGATTTACGGCTTCCAGTAAATTGAAAACTCTTAAAACTCTTGACAATTTCAGGAATTCCGGAGATGTTAACAATCTCTCCCGATGTGACAGGACGCAAATCTAAGTATAAGATTTTTAAGTTTTAAATTTTGAAAGAAATTTAGTGCAAAGAATGTGCTCATAAAACACAAATGGAAACTATTGTAGATGATCGAAACCAAATTGGATGGTATTACCAGATTTAGCAGTCATTTTGCGCGAGTTTCTGTAAAGTTTCTAATAATCGTTACAATGGCATCCTTATTGGTACAAAGTCTCCCATAAGCAAGTGCAGATGTATCCATTGACACATCGTGGAATAATGCAAGTCTCTACTCTTCATTATTTGCACAGGCAAAAAACCACCTGCGTATTCAACGAAACCTTTGAGTTTTAATTGATGGGAGCTTCTCTTCGCAATGAATTCATTCGAGACATTTTTGCCTTTCTGTATATAGTTTTCGGAATGTTGTTTGAAAAATTTAAGACGTATTCTAATTCGCTTCCACTAAATTCATTAGAGGACAAAAAAGGTTGAATAAGGAGTAGAAGAACGTTTTCTGTGGTCAAATTTGTTTCCTGAGATGAAAATACAGATTTTAACTCTGAAAAGCTCCCGTAGGGAAATGAGACTGTAGGCGAGACAACCAATGATAGCTTCTGACTCCAATGTCTGGAAACTGAACGTATAATGGGAGGTTTCCAGGTGATGAAAGGCTTCTCCGACTTCGAAAAAGTTACTAAATATTATTAAATTTACTTTTGTCGAGGTTTTTGATCGAACGAAGTTCCCGAAAGAACAAAATTAGCATCATTAATTTCCTTATTTTAAACATCTTGTGAAAAGTTTCATCCTCATATGGAGAGAGGCGGTCTTGTATAAATATGGCAGACGAACAAACAAAGGGGAATTTATGGCCTCTTAATGATCCACTATGGTATAACACTGGGCCAGAATCTTCGGGAATGTGTCCTCACCTTTCAGTTCTCCAAATTATTACAGTAAACCTGCTTCCTACTTCCAGTCATATTCGTAGAGGCGATTATGGGATATTTCTACGAATTATTCACTGTTTTATGGCCAATAACTTCTTGTAAATTCAAAGTACTGTAAGAAATTTGTGCTCTCTTTTTAGCAAATTTTTTAATCTATTATCATATCGATGATATGAGTTTACTGGGGTTCCGGGTATGTTATTTAATCTGTTTTATGATAATATTGAACGTTTTTCCAAACATGGCGAACGTGCAGTTTAGTAAATCTAAAAGAGAAGCCAAAGCTTGTCTTCTAAAATTCTCCAAAACAACTTCATTAGCCCAGTACTTTTGAACTCTGAGTAAAGACAAATAAAATTGCCGCAAACGTTCGCTGCTATGCGCCGGAGCCGCAATGTATCAATTCGTGCGGAACTAAGCTCTGATATAGACCTTGAAATAAAATAAGATCAAAAATATTATTAAAATAGAACATTCTGTTCCTCTGGGGGATGATTTCTCGCACTGCTTTAGTAAAAAGATGGCCGATTTTGGAAATATGTCCATAATCAATGCCGAACTCACTTGTCCAATATGCGTGTTATAATTTGGGCATGACATGGTTTAGCGTTTCGGAATGTGCTCCATTGATGAATCTTAGCTCTTGAATACCGTTGATTACTTCAATAGGCGCTAAATATTTGCTACAGTCGCATAAAAATTAAAGGAGTGAAACTGAATTTGAGTACTTAAATTGAAAATTGAGCACGTATCGGTCACTCCAACAGATTTAACATCTTGCTCTGTATTATTTTTACTTAAATATGACCAGATCAAAAAAGATTGAATGTGGATTGTAAACTTTTCGACTATGCTTAGTGTTTAGTATGCTGTATATCAAGGAAAGTTCTGGGAAAAATAAAGATAATATGTCAGTATTGAAACGTTTCCGACTAAGCTGATAGACAGATCGGGTCACAAACCAGCCTATCTTATCTGAATCAGTTTAAACCCCCTTCAAACCATTTCCAGAATCTTTTAGCTCTAATTATTCAATCTTACGGGTTTCCTGTACTAGGCGGATCTTCATGGTACTTTAATCTATATTTTACGGTATTTAAATCCAGAAGAAGATTTTTCCTTAGAAAGGAAGTGAAAGGTGCCAATACTTCCGCTCTTAATCCATTTTAATCAATCAAAAGTTTATCGATCTTCTATCGTAATTGAAAACGATCCATATTTATTAAGTCGTATCTCGGGTGCTTTCCGCTTCATCTAATGCTCTAAAATCGATCTGCATACCTTAAAATTGTTTTTTTCGCTCTTTCCTTAATGCTACAGTCGTATTAGCCAGCTTTCAATTTTGTAACCGCGTCGAATATTATCTGTAGGCATTTCATTGCTATTTGTGTTGCAAAAAGCAAGTGGTTCATCTTTTTCTAATGTTGCTAGTTCCATCGCCTTTTATTAAGATAAATTTTACTAGGAATCAATAGCAAAGTGAACAATTTATGTTGAGGATTCAGTTTTGATCTGTACTGTTTTCCATATAAATTAATTTCAATATTCTCCACGGGCTATTTGGTACTTTTTTCCCCGAAAAGTTTCTGAATTTGTAAACTTTTTTCTGTCCCAATACTTTAATCCAACAGTTATCCCCTTTCTTTGTATACAAAACTCCACTCCATAGGTCCCGAACAAGTTTTATGCTCTAAAATTAGTTTTTGTCTGGGAATAAGGTTACAGGAAAGAGGAAGCTGGCTCCAATGAGGATATTTCCCCTAAATGATCATTATTTAATATGAAACTAATCTCAGCCCAATGGGAAATTTGGAAATGAGACAAAATAAGCTTTATTGAGAAACATGCCCTGAAATTTTATAGAGAGAGTGATTTGATTGTCCGTTGGAGCAGGTAGTTGAACTTCCTTCATCTCCTAAATCAACAATTGCGCATAACATTCCCCTCCTCGCTTTATTTCGGATCTGATCTGTCGGAAATTTCGACGAGTTCGGAGCACTATTATGTTTCCACAGAACCATGTTACAGCCATCAAATATTCCCTTTCCACCAGAGACTAAGTCCTTCGAGTTCAAATCTCTCCTTTTTGCCTATCCTTTAATTCCCGCTTTCCAATGAAAATATACCATGCTACATAAATCTGCACAACCGATTACTTTTTGCCGATTAGATCGTTCATTGGATATCGAACGAAACTTGGTCCACTACTGCCTCAATTTCTCCAACAGCCCAATGCCTCTCCCTAACTGAAACTTCCATTTTCGGCCTTCAACTCACTGACCGCCAGAAGAAATACTACAACTCGCCTTTTTTACGAAGTCTTCTACACCTTTGTCCTCCGCTTCTGCACTGCAATCGTTACTTTTCTCCGCAGGATCCGGAAACTTCTCGGTTGTATCATGTGACCTTTAATGCCGATATTCGTGCTTTCTATGGCCCCTTTGCATGACTATGCGATGGCGTATCCTATAAATTCCTAATTGTACTATACTTTCCGTTTAGTCTCCATCGACCCTCAACCCAGTTGAAATAAATGAAGAAACAAAGGTTATACTCAACTTCAAAATTTTGCACTTATGGGAAATCTCGGCCAATCATCTATCCTTACAAACGGCCGGCGTTTGAAAAGTGACGATTCTTTATAGGGTAACTATGTTATGAAATCCCTTAATTTTTACATATTCTATTTAAAAGTTGACTTCGAAACCTGGTGCAAGTATTGTGCGGAGGCGTAAATGGGATTGGTTTACTTCCAGAAGTGTGAAGATTGGAAGCCTTATGAACTTGAATTAAACCCGTTTGGCATATTAAACACTACAAAAAACATATCATTTTAGACCAACTAAAAAGCAGCTGCTAGCCAAGAAAACAAGCAGACGGCGTTAGAAGTAAAAAATCAATAATTTACGCTTTCAGTTACTTTTGCAACAACAAACACCGTCGGAAAAGATATTGAAGGACACCTTCCCCGAAATTGACACAGAAGATATAGCCCCCGCGAGAACAGCAGACAGGCTTTCCACGCCCCTATTTTTCTCCCCAGTACGAAAGAATGGGGGTACCGATCTACATCTCTGGGACTCGAAACAAGTATTGAACTCAGAGAATTACAGCCGTAGCTCCAATGCGTGAATTTACCTACTTTTCCATGGTGCAGTATTCCATTATTAAACTTTAGCTTAGTTTATTTGAAGACGTATTAACTACAGAAAAAAGTTAAAAAACTAAAAAAAATGAGCATGATCGTTTAAGCTTGACCTCCTGTGTTGGCTGCACGTTAAAGTAAAATTTTGGATGTGTGGATAGTAGTGGTAAATTGGTGCGGAACACATTTCCCAGAACCTGCTGTATAGAAACTGAGCTATTAAATTCTAAAAAGTATCTTAGTGTCATTGTATGAACAAGTAAGCTATAGAAAGAGGCAGTAAGATCCAGGGGTCTGACTCTAAGTGTCCATTATTTCCATCTTAGTTCAACGGCTATCTTAAGCTTTCCTTTGGTATTTTGTTTACTGTCTCCTTCTTTTCTACTTGCGAGTATCTTTGAATATTTCTCTCAAATTACTTAAACTATCTCAGAGGAAGCACTTTACCCAATTTACAAAATATTATTCCCTAGTAACTCTACATTCACAACAGCAAATACTCAATGACATTAAAATGCATACTGAAAAATAATTTTGAGGAAAACAATAAAATTAAGATAGTGTCAGGGTAATTATCCACCCCTACTGTTCAAAATCACTACTGCCGAGAAAGGGACAAAATAATTCCTTTATAATATCCACTACTCCAATGCATTTCCTAAAAACTACCTCAAACGATTCATGATATCATTTATCCTCCTCGGCCATAAATCATTCCAAAGATACCCATCCCCTACCCTAAAAATTCTATCTAGCCCCCCAAAGAGTCTGAAATATCAACAAAACTCCTCAGTATCCCCATTTCTACCTACTTAAAGCTCTCAAGCATCCACAAGAACCTCCTTACAATTGCATTACATTGGCCCCCAATGATCCACGGATCATCCTCATTTTTCTCACTGTTCTCTCCTTGTTCAACCTCCTTTGCTTCCTCCCAAAAGATGGCAAGCATCCAATACCTAGAATATTCCCCATCCATCTTGTGGTGGTGGTCATCGAAGCCTGTGAGCCCATGGTTAAGCAATTCCAGTAAGTTCATGTAGCCGAGCCTCCGAGTATATTTTTAATGATAGGTTACGGTCATGACTGCTCATTGGAATAATAGATTAGGTAGTGGATGGATTTTCGCTGGGGAACTGAGAATAAAATTTTCAAGTATTCCTTGAGTTTAAATATTGCCGAACCTAATACGTCTCCACGCCATATGAATATTGAAATAAGCAAAACTTGTTTTTTACAGTTGCAGACTAGCGATAAACATTTTTTGTAAAGCCTAATTTGGGTTAAGAAAATATTGCTTCAACCTATGATCCTAAGTGAGGATATATGGATCTAAGGAAAAATGTCTGGATAAATCATTGAAAAATTATTGGTGAGGAAAATGTTGGGTAGAAATTTCATAAAATGCTTATGAAAAACAGAAAAGGAAAAATGGAGAAGAGAAACTAGGATTTTTTTCACGCAAAATAAAATGAAAAGAACAGAAAGAGAGGGAATACGAGGAAAGTTTTTTACTGTGATAGAAAGGCTTGCTGAAACTTAGAAAACTTGTACGGTACTTTTCATGTACGTGAGATGTTGCAGCAGACGCAGATGGTACTGTAATTTACCATAAACTGAAGAAAGGTCAAAAAGGAAAATCAAATACATTGTTAGTTACCTTAAATGCAGATTGTCTCTGCAAAATAGTACCTTGCACCTTTAAAACCGCTAAATTGCGCAATTGGCGGGATTTCTCAAAAACTCCAATACGTCGAACGCCGCCGTATTCCAGCTTCCAATTGATCACATGTGGGCAGAGACTATCCTTTCAATATAAAAGGCAAATTAAAAGGTAGTTTCTGAGCATAAATATTTCTGCAAGAAATCGAAGGTGGTCTATTTTCCACATATATCAGTAAGCGTGCTTAAGTTTGGAAAATCAATGTTAGGCAGTAAAAATAAATTCTGTTTCCTTACGCCTATCGGACAACTGTCTTCAAATGATCTTTTGTCTCCTATAAGGACATGGTAAAGCGCTGTTTTGAAGTAAAACCTCTTTTGTCCTAACACAACCTTTAACATTAGTGAAACTCCATAAAAACATATTAAAATTTTACCGCTTTTTGAGTAAATTACAGTTTTTAGCACCCAATAAGCTTCCGCTTTAGCAAGCTTGCAACAAATTGAAAGGATACTACCCATTTAATTGTCATATTGCCAGATTTTTTCCTTTCATACCTGCATTTAGATACCTAGCCGAATTTTTGTAGAGTAGAAGCCATAAAAAACAAATTGTTCTAGCTATATGCTCCTCTAGCTAGTACACGCTGTAGTAAATATTTAAGGGCCTTAAAAAAAATATCTGCAACACATACTGCAAACATTAGTCTGATAAACATTTTGTCCTCATACGGGGACGCTTGCGATCGTTGATTTGCCCTGCTCATTCTCAATCGTAAAATTCACCAACCCATCCATTTCTGACGCCTCCACAGCTGAGCGCGACCTCGATTCCCTTCGGCCTGCACACGTCGCTTTCCAGGACCTCTCCCGATAGTCTGGTAATTCCCCCTCTGTCCTTCCCGTACGCCCTCGATCTCGCCACAGACGTCTCCACCGAAGAATTGCAGTTGCTTCTTTCCGGTCTTATCGCAGATATTTCTCGCATTGTCGATGGTTGTTGCATTTGGATCTCGTCTCCTACACTTGCCTAGTCCCTTCGCAAGGCCGATGGCGCCATTTTGTCTAAGCTCTCCGGGATGGTTAATTTCACTTCTGCACCTGCATTACCACCGGGCTCCTCCCCCAATTGTCCTTCAAACGTCGCCGTTCCACTAATGCTGACAATCTTCATCCCCAAACTCCGGAGTCCAACAGTTGGCCCGCACATTCATGGCTACCGCCCTCCCCCTTCTGTCGCGATGACCAAGCCTGCACCACCCTCTCCCCGCGTCGCCTCTTCACACTCAAACTATTTCGCGGTTCTCGAACATATTCTTGTTTCTGAAGATTCCGCCAGAGTGAATGATGAATAACATGGAATCCCACCATAGTATTTCGATCGAGACTATCGCCCCCGGATCCGTCCCTTGCCCTCGGTCCTCCCCCTCGTTCCCCCCACCCTCACCTTTTCAAATCTTTCTCGTCCCTTATCCCCATTCTCCTCTGCATTCCCCGCCCTGTACATGCTGCGGTCTATGACCTTTATTATGGTGTCCTCAACGTGTCACATCCGCAACCTTCGGAAACCAAGGCGTTCACGCTCTTCTAGAGCTCCTCACTATTCCAAAACTCGTCTTCCGTCTTTGCAAGCCTACAGTTTGCCGCCTAAATCGCCGTGAAACCTACTCAATCTTCGCCGAACATATCCTTATGGCAGGATATGGACTTTCTCGATGACCTTTTCTATGAAGCGCTCCTTATTTTATTTCTCAATTCGCCCTACGACCCTCACCCTTTAACCCCTCGCACCCCTCTGCAACGCTGCCGGAGCTTCTGCTACCGCGGTAGCTCTTCCTGGGCCACTGTCGCCCTGTTGCAGGTGGCTACTTCCATCCCTCCGACTGTATGACAACTTACGTGCCTTTCAATCTCTTCACCCTTCCATCCCTTCCCCTGTGGATCTGTATCCATGGCTTTGTCCCCCTGAAGCTATTAAATTCCCCGTTCAGGGTATTCATAGGGTAATACACAGTCTGGACTCCTCGACTGCGCCAGACGCAGATGGCCTCTCCCAAGGGTTCCCGTGGGTCTTACTCCGTTCGGTGGGTGGCGTACCCCTCAGCGCGATTGCTTGTATATGCTCTCGTCAACATGCGCTGTGATATTGTCCAGCCTGATTCATGCCGCCCCTTCGCTGTGGTGGCCCACTCACCGGCCACCGAAAGCCCAACGGAAGCATCCGCCCGATTGTCATCCGTTCAATACTACGTCGCTTGGTTGCCCTTGTCCTCGCACAAAAGGCCTCCAGCCAGATTTCATCATACCTCCTTCCCCACCAGCTTGGGGTCGGCGTTAAGAACGGCACCATTGAAATCGTTCACGTGGCTCGAAGCCTCACGTCCCGTTCTGAACTTCCCATAACGCCCTCGTGCAAACCGACGCCCATGACGCCTTCAACAGCATCTCGCGCCGAAGAATTCTTGACGAAGTCTTTCTGCATGCCCTCGGCATCGCTCGCAGGGTCCACTACTGCTACGGAGGGATCTTCAGTCTCTCCTTTGGCGACTTCAAAATCTCTATCGAGGCTAGAACGAAACAGGGTGGTCCGCTTGGTCCCTTACCGTTTGAACTTGCCCTCCACCCTCTGCTGCTGTCCTTTCAGGACCGCATACGCCCACCCCTGAATGCCTGGTATGCAGATGATGGGAACTTAGTTGTCCCCTGAGCCTCTACGTCAGAGGCCCTCCGTTTTTCTGGAGAAGGGAGAACAGATCGGTTTCACCTTGAATTACTCCAAAACACACGTTTTCGCCATTTCCCCTAATCTCCCTGGCCTTTCTGTGCTTTGCCCTTTCTCAAAGTCTGTCGGATTTACTGTTCTCGGCTCCCTCATCGGCTCAAGCAACTATCTCACGGAGTTCTTCGAATCCGTTCAAATGTACATTGCTCGCGTCTTCTACCGCCTGCGGGATCTCTATGACGCACAGTTGGTCTACCACCTCAATCTATTCTGTCCGGGTGCCTGGAAGGTCATCTATCTGCTGTGAGCTCTCCCCCTAAATCAATCTACAGTCATGGCTGTCAGCTTCGACCGCAAGAAGCTGTAAATTTTCTCTCAGATCCTTGGCCCTTGCCCTACCCGAGCATGGGACCAAGCATCCCTTCCCATATCGAAAGGGGGGCTCGACTTTGCCATGCCACCGATATTGCCGAAGCAGCATACGCCGCCTCTGTCATCGCCGCCTTCGGGAAGTTTTCCGACATCTTCCGCTTTTCCCATGATCTGTATCTAGAGGAACTGCCCAGATCCGCCATTTGTTTGTTGACATCACGGTATCCAACGCTGTCTTCCGCCCTGATCGCAACGGCCTTTGTCCAGCGCTGCCATTCCCCGATCCCCTGCGAAGGCCTCCAATCTGTGATCACCACCAAACTCCGGGCCTCAAAATTTGATCCTCTCTTCCATTCTTCCTCCGACGCAGATTGGTCTAATCTTCTCTCCATCTGTGAACCATCTTCCAGTTCAGTGGAGGCAGAAGTTTAGCGCATCTATGGCCCTCCCGGGAGGGTGTATTGTCCCCCATGCTCCGGACTCCAGACAAGCATTGAACCTCGAGAATTCTCGGTGTGGCCTCAATACTACTGTCAAGTCCCACTTTTTCCCCCTGGCACGCCATGCCAGAGAAGGAATTGCTCGGAAACACTCGATATACTTGGCGATCATCTCATGCACTGCTTGCATGGAGCCCAATGGATCAACCGACATGATCGCCAAGTAACTCTTCTCGCAAAGACCTCGCAAGAGCTGCTCGTTATCCTGTCATAGAGCCACGCCATGGTCTCTACCGCACGAGACCCGACATCTAGGCAGTCGGAAGCGTGGCTGTAAATCTTTATGGGGCGTACAATGTTGCACAGAAGCTTGCGGAGGATATTCATAAATTAACTACGGATGCGGACAGCGGGTGGAAACCTGTCGCGCCTGCATTACTTGGAGACTAGACGCAAAACGGGTAACGAAGTCGCGGAGCTCCTGTTGAGGGGAGGAACCGCGACGGGAAGCAGCGAAGGAAGCAAGGCGGCGGGAAAAACCCTTGCCGTCGTCGCCCAAGGCGCCGTAGATATCAATCCCGATGGGGAGAGGAGGACTAAAGATAAATAGTAAAACGGAGTGAAATAAACACTACACTGTCTGCAGTGTATTACCAGGTTGATCTCAGACCAAATGTGAGGCTGTTGCTATTCTTCAGCCACCGCGCACTCCCGCTTCGTGACTTTACTTAACAACAATAGAATACGTACATAAGTATATATAGAGGATTGGGGTCAGCTCTACATTGAACAAAATGCATACAATATTTCATGTCAATAATTGCTTGCGACCGCGAAGTACTTTGAAAATATTACATGCCAAAGAACGTATGAAGCCACTAAATATTTTCTGGAAATTTACGAGTCATGCATAGAACATTTCCGTAGACACCATGATAATTTAGTGGCACCCAGTAGTCATATTGGTACTCCCTCCCTTTAACCATAATTCCTCTCCGACAATTTTGTCTCAGTGTGGTCACAGAAATTAGTCTGTAGTCTTCCAGTGAACAACGTGAGTTGTAAGACATCAGTAAGTGAGCTGTCTGCTTTGGTAAGCACGTCGGCCAAGTTGATCTTACCAGGTACCCATGTTATGGTATCCACAGATCCGGTCTGAAACTCGTATCGTATACACCCTACAGTACTGCTTATCGATCGATCAATGGAGTTACGCTGAGTAGACAAGGATGTAAACAAATCCTTGGAGTCAACGCATACTTGGACACGTATAGCCAAACCTAGAAGCTGCCTGTATGCATAAGCAATTACCTTTGCTTCATCAATACACTCAGAGGTAACAAGAATCTCGCTGCGGGAACACTTTTGACTGTCCTCTTAGATTTGTGTGATATCCACGAAGTCGGGTGATATATCGCACCATATTTCATTTCACCAAGTAAAAGCCCCACCAAAACTCCGATCTGTCCATGTTCCTTTGATTTACCTGCATCAGCGAACGCAAGAATGGTAAGATTATACGCAGCCTGGTCCATTGGTCTTGGGTAGGAGATGCACGTCCCAAGAAGTTTTAATTTTCGCAAAATATTGATTTGTTCGGCGAGATGACAGACTTTGGTGTCTGGGGATTTCTACTGTAGTAATCATGTGTATACTGCACAGAACGGGGAGGCAGCGATCCCGATCCAGCAAATTGGGCTATTAATCGAGGAGAAAATCGACTTCTCAATCTTGTTTAAGTTGTCGTAAAATTGTTTGCGACGTGCTCGGCTTATCCTACTTTCCAATAAATCATTTAACTTATCATCCACACCAGTCCGAATAGTAAAGTCTTCTGCTTGCTCATTATTGAGTCCAAAAAATCTCATCTGCCCAGGTCCATGCCACATGGTTCCAAGTTGAAACCTCTGGTTGAAGTGACGGATAAATTTTGATGCTCTGTCGCCGGCACCAACTGACTTCAAGTCATCTATAATCTTGGCGACTATCAATACCAGCTTTCCATTTTCGTGAAGGTAAAAAAGCTGGGGTATTTGTAGGCACTGTTTTAGACCGATATCAAAGAACGCTTGATCAGATTGCACCTGCCTCTTTGCATTTGCATTCACTAACCCATAGGTGCAGTAAGAAGTAGCTATATATGAGTGCTTCTCATCTTACTCTCTCTCGGTGGCTTGACATACACGTCTCTAGCAGCATAACGCTCCTAATTTACGTCTGCCTTGTGTAGAGTCCATTCCATAAGTGATGCAATTGAGTCAACGATCCTCAATGCAGTCGGAGGGCATCTAGCACAATCTGACGATAATTGATTACGCATACCATCTTCATTGCCGTGAGGTGCAATGCGGGCCTTTAGCTTTAGGTTTCCGTCATCATTAGTCTTCACCTTATATATCGTGTGGCTGTTAATGACGTTTTCCTCACTAGGAACAGAGTTACAGTTTATTTTTTTGACAGTCTTAAAGAAAACTGCCTCTTCAGCATCGTATGTCATATTAATCACATATTGTTCGAACCCCTGGGCTTGGTGCTTTAGGAATGGTTTATTCCAAAAATGACCAATCATTTGCTTTAGCACTTCAGTCTCGTTGCTGTGTACACTACAGCAACTATCTGCCGAAGTTGATCTTTGCCCACTATTTGTATTTAGGGCACCAGCGATGCTCCCGTGTCACCAAACTTCATTACTAAAATTCAGCCTTTCTTGTTCACCATCATCATAGTGAACAGTGATTTCTCCACCTCTGTGAAATTATTTTACAGTGCCACTGTAGAAAGTTGCATCATCCTGCCAGTATATGTCAACACGATCACCACTGGCTAGGGATACTGCGTCAGGAGTATCATTTGATGTAGAGTGAGATTCAGAAATCCCAACACCACCACTTCCGGAAAAATAAGCATCGGTAGACTTGTCTGTAACTGCACCAATCTCAGTATTGAGATCTAGAACATCATCACCGTCAATACTATTGGTCATCATTTCAATAGTGTCATCAACCATTTCAATCGCACTTGCACATCACTTGCGAATTAAACCTCAGGGAGTGCAGTGCGCACATCTTCAATGGCCACAGATACCCTTTTACCAGCCTTTCCTGGCACCGTTATGGTCCTAGCGCCTTGGTCAATTGCAAGCACTATCTTGGGTGTGGACCGGACACCCCTTTTTCCCATTTTCGAGCAATTGTGAACCTCGACCATATCACCTACTTTGAGATGAGGTTCAATTGTAGCTTTGGACTTCAAAATCAATGCCAGCTTCCGCTTTGCTGCTAGTTTTTGCTGAGAATTAATTATTTCATTAGATACGCAATGTACATTGGTACCATCCACAGGTTTCGTAAAACTTTTAGCCACTTCAGATGCAGACACCGTATCGTTTCCATAGAGGTCGTTTGATACAGACACAGCCCGCAGGGCAAGAGTCTCTGGGTGAGCATTGACCAACTTAAGAAACGCAGACCGAATAATCCCATGTTTTGATTCTATATAATTCTTGCTTTGCCTTCGCAGGGGCACTGGCATGAGATTAATTTCACGCTCATTACAAAATGACTTGAAATGCTCGTTAATGAATGCCTTGTCAGCTCTGATGTTGGATGGAATCCAGAATTGATGCAACCAGCAGGACTCGAGCGCTAACACAGCTTTGTCCATGGACGCATCTGGTACTATGTACGCGGCAGAGTAGCTTGTTGTCAAATCCATTGCATGCAGCAGCCTGATTTCGTTAAGATAGAAGCGATCAATACATACCACATCATTAAACCCATTAGGCAGAGAAGAGATGGAGACCTTTCCATTAAGCTGAGGCGGCGCGGTTGCACGACACGAGGTAAATGTCTCCATGAGCTGCGATACATACTTATAAACTGCTTCGTTCCACATATTATTGCGTTCCAATAGTAAGAGCATGTCGGTGAATGATGCATGACCACAAAAATGTCTGTGAACTTTGTCGACAATTGCTTGGATACGTTTCCAAGGTATATTTTCAATGGTTTTTCCATTTAAACAATAAATCGCAGACACACCGACATTGTCTGTGAGGCTTAGACTAAATAGCGCACATAGCTGAGACGGTCATGCTTGACCAGTGAAATGTAATCAGTAATGCCGTCTTCACATATTTGAATGGCATTTCGCCCAACATGTATAAGATTTGCCTTGGACGTCACATTGCGTCCGATCACCCACTGACTGGATCCTTCCACAACGAGATGTCTGACATTGATACCAAGCCCATTGTCAGACATAAACATAAGAACTGTGGATCCTAGAATTTTTCGCGATTCGCTGGCATGTTCACATACCCCATACTGCCAATGGGTGACACCGTTTAGATACTCAGATATGGGGTCGAGAGCATAGTCATCGTTTGAATTCAAGGTACCATAGAGCTTCAAATCAACCATGCCAATTGCAGAATATTCAGCACCATCTTCAACAAAGGAACAGCATCTATTTTTGCCTTTGATCTACCCACTGACATTTTTCCCATATTAAAAGTAAATGCTTTCTTTTGAGGAGAGGACTTTTTGTCAGTGGAGGGGTGAGGTGCTGCAGACTGCCCAAGTGAAGAACAATATTCAGCAGCTGTGTCAAATGACTTGACACCATTACGCAGACTACTATCTTCATTGTGGCTGGACCTCCAATGTCCTAACTTTCCACATGTGTGACATGGCATGCATTTAAGCGCACCAATAGACGGCTTCTTGTTACCGTTGCCATTGGTGTAGTTTAGTTTGAAACCAGGCCCATCAGAGGAAGCTGACAGAGTTCCAGACACTGTTTTGTCTGCCTTTTTCGCATTTTTGAACAATGCTCGAGACATAATTGTAAGTCACGACTCTTAAAAATGTATCTTTGCTAGCCTGTTCCGAAAACGTCGTTCCGGTAGGCGCAGCAGCTGATAGTGCGGATACTCGCTGTGAATACTCAATAGATACATTACTTAACAATATTAATGAGATTACACATTGCGGTAATTTCGTTGTAGTGGAAAATGAGTTAAACTTAAGCACTAAAGCATATAATCTTGCTTCAAAACTTTTCAACGACTCATTTTGACCTCGTTTTGTATTCAGTAAGTTTTTTTAAGCTATTGTAGGCTTCGGAAATTACGGACATGAAGTCCCGTCGGTACACAGCATTAACAATGAAGTTTAAACCGTCTGCAGACTTCAGCTGTTCTTTAGTGATTTCAAAGCATTGGTCAGCTGCTTGAAAATACAATTGGGACTTCAGGACAATACCTCGTAGCTCTGGAATGATCTTGTTAGGACTAGTAGTCGGAAGCGTGTCATGAAAATCTTTCCAGTCTTCTACAGCAACCTTATACTTTTCCTGATTTCCCTTCCAGTGAGTCCAGGGAGGAGACTGGGCGTCCCACGCGAACCGAGGTCGCGATGGAACAGTGCTTGCAGTATGACCTGGGCCCATAACTAAAAATAAATAGTCAAACGTAGTGGAATAAACACTACACTGTCTGCAGTGTAGTACCAGGTTGATCTCAGACCAAATGTGAGGCTGTTGCTATTCTTCAGCCGCCGCGCACTCCCGCTTCGTGACTTTACTTAACAACAATAGAATACGTACATAAGCATATACAGAGGATTGGGGTCAGCTCTACAATGAACAAAATGCATACAATATTTCATGTCAATAATTGCTTGCGACCGGGAAGAGGGGGGGAAACGTTTGGGTGTTTTACTGTTGGAAGATATTTCCGACCTATCCATGGTTTTCCAGACAACCGCAATCGACTCAAAAAGGGTATACCTACAGCGTAATGGGGAAGGAACTAAGCTTCCTAAAATGCTACCTTCAGGCCAGCCATCAAGCAGGCCGCATTGGACATGACGGCTGCTGCAGCGTGCCTGGAAGAGTACTTTGAAAATATTACATGCCAAAGAACGTATGAAGCCACTTAATATTGCCTGGAAAGTTACGAGTCATGCATAGAACATTTCCGTGGACACTGTTAGGCGCAGATTTTTTTTTGTCGCCGTCATCTACAGGCCTATAGTTTACTGTACTACCTCTCCTTGTCCAAATTTGCTTATAGTTCCGGTCCTTCCTCGTCCTCCCTGAACCTCGCTTATCATTACCGCGGTCCTCCCCAAATTTACTTCCATTTTATCTAGATATTTTTATACTGTATCTACCCTCTGAATCGATCCCGAATCAAGTTCTTTTTCCCTTTTTGCTTACCTCCTCCTCCAAATTCGTTTTTTTTGAGAAAAAGGGCGCAAATGCACTACTACAAAATCCCTTGCAGATTTATTTTACCTATTCCTAATCGATAGAACCTGCCCCGGGAGCCTATTTAAACCTTTTTATTCCAAGTTTCAAACGTCCTGATCATTTTACTCATCACTCCTCTCCCCAACACACCCAAAACACCCTCTATCCTCCGTCTACAATCATTTACAACCAAAATGAGCAACCTTCGCCCCTCCGCCCCCATCACTAAAAACCGCCCCTCTCGCCCCTTAAACGGCCTTGCGCTCGCAGTATATGGCCCGACGGATGCAGACGACTACCTGAGACGGCAGACTAAGAAGAAGATAATAGAATTCGTCCGCAAGCTCTTCGTCGAGGATGAGGCCGAGGAGGTACCTGAGGGTCAGGAGTGGGACATCGAGGAGGGAGCTGGGGAGACCTTTGAGGAGTGGGTAGCCCCTGGATTGGTCTATGAGGTTAATAACGAGGAGGACGGGGAGGATGAGGATGAGGATGAGGTTGAAGAGGAGGATGAGGATGAGGATGAGGTTGAAGAGGAGGATGAGGATGAGGATGAGGATGAAGAGGAGGAAGAGGAGGATGACGAGGACGAGGACGAGTTGGATGAGGGAAATGGGGGCATGGAAAGTGTTGTACTGGTGGGGCCTGGACTGGAGAGTATGGATCAAGTGGTGCCGACGCTGGAACCGGATGGAGATATCTTTAGTAGTTTAGATATCTCCCAGGAGGGAATAGAGAGCTGTGAGCCATTCGCAGATATTTGTGGGGACTGCTTGGACAGCATGGATATTTTAGAGGAGTTGTTTGGATCTGATTTAGAGAATGGGAAATAAGAGGACCTCATTGATTGTTAGTTTCTTAAGTATCTTTTGTTTAGAGTATATCATCCACACAAATTGTTTGTATGCATTTCCTGGTACCTTCTGTAGTTTTGTTCGGACTTTAGGGTTAGCCAAAAGTCTATATAAGCTGAGTAAACCGCTTCCTCATGGAGAGGTCAAGCAAGTTGGCAGACAGCTTCAAGCTCAGTCCCAAATAGTTAGGAAGTTGAGAGTCAACTTCAACCCAAGAAGCATTTATTTTACCCTAGTCACTAAGCATAGGTGGTAGACCCTGCCCCTTCCATACTTGCTTGTAGCCCATTCAACTGTCGTCCCTATACACTCCTTTTCGTTCGTTCAACTATACCACGGTAGCACTTTTGTCGCTTGCAACACCTCCTTCTTGGGGTGGTTGATTCTGAATATCTCTTCTCCCGACGATTTACCCCTATCATTTGGTACTCTTGTGGAGGGGGTTGCACCCGAGGTATTCGAGTTGAGCAGTCTTAGGGAACCATTCGAGGGGATTTCTTTTCTGTAATCATGGATCTCAACGCTGCTCGTATAACGTTCACAGGGGGCAAGAATGAAGACGTTGAGGAGTTTCTCTATACATATGTCAAAGTTGTGATGCGTGAGAAGAGCGATGAAGAGAAGGCCGAAAGTATCTTCGCCTATCTTCATGGTGACGCAAAGCACAAATATAAGGCCAAGTTTATCAACGGGTGGTCTCTTAACGGGAATGGGCGTAACTTCGGTGAGGTATGTGAGTGGCTTGTGAAAGAATATGCTAAGGAGGTAGAACCAGATGAGATGATTCGTACCGCCATAGAGGCCCGGCTCAACTTCGACGATTTGTTAAGCTCATTGGTATACTTGTGTGATCTCTATGAAAAGGCTGGGTTCAACGCCCAAGCCAAGTACGGAATGCTGCGTAAGGCGGCGATGGGGGATAAGCGGCTCTCCGATTTCCTTCTCATCAAGGGCCCTCACACTTTTAATGAACTGAAGGGTACCATAGTAGAATTTGTCAAAAATTCGGAGACGTTTCAGTCACTAAGTGAAATGCCGACGGAAACCCGTACATCTATGCCGATCGTACATCCTGAAAAGAATTATCAAAGGCCAGCGACTAGCGCAGCAGCATTGGAATCAGTCAGAGCGATGTCAAAAACTTGGAAGAAAGGTTGGAAACCCGATTCGATAATCGACTTGACATGATAACCTCGCAGTTGGAAAGCCTTACTCTTACCATTAAGAAGAACCAGTCTGGGGCCCCCAAGGCCGCAGAAGTCTGTTCCTACTGTCACAAGCCTGGACACTTTGCAAATAGGTGTCCTGATAATCCACATAGAAACACTCGTTGTGGAAAGTGCGGTCGATATGGGCATCATGAAAGTAACTGCTGGTCTAAAGACAACAGAAAAGCAAATTTATCGGACGCAAGGAGCGAGTCAGGACCAGAGATGAAAATCTTACAAAACAGAAAGGATCACAAGTTGACGGATGCCGGTAACGTATCCATCGCTGAAGAAATCAGTCAAGTCAATGTGACAAAAAGGGATGGGGAAGGGAACATTTATCGAAGAAATAGGCTAGATTATGGAATGCTGGAACATATCCCGCACCTGTACCTCCTCGAACCAAGAGGTCTGATCAAGTTGTTCCAGGAGTTGGAGTCACTCCGGCCAAGAAGACGAAAAAGAGTAAGAAATTTAAGAATATCCCAAAGGACGTACTAGAATATGTGAAGAAGTACAATTTGGTGGCTGAGCTCGCATCAGCCCCAACTGGGATAACGTTTGGTCAACTTTTGAGGGGCGACGCAGAGGACGCGAAAAGAACTCAAAAAAATTATCAGGTCTAATAAGTCCGCTAAGGGTAAGAAACTGTTTCTTCAATCGGCCTCGACAGCACCAAGACGTCTTAAACTAGTACCAGTCAAAGTATTGGGAATGCAAACCCAAGCTCTTTTCGATTCGGGCGCTGTTCCAAACCTTATTTCAGAAACTTTGGTGACAGATCTAGGTCTTGAAATTATTCCAACTACTCGAAGAATAACTGTGGCGGATGGAACCGTATCAAAATGCATGGGCACTGTTGACAAGGTTTCCGTGTTCTTTGGGGACTCTAAAGTTGATTTAGACTTTCTTGTCATGCCTGATCTCCCTTTCGATGCAATCATTGGCTGCCCTACCATGGAAAGACTAGGGACCTGCATTGACTTGGGCAACCAAATCGTTTCAGTTAATGTTGACGGCAGAACCGTGAAGATGCCCCTGGATTTCGACAAAAGGCCACATCCGGTAGATTTGAAAGAAACGGACAGTGAAGATTTCACTTCTAGCTATGACAGCGAAGATTTCGAACCAACTAACACTTTCGGAAGTGGAGAAGGGTACGCTCGGGGATACTGAACATGGCATGGGATGATTATGATTCTGGGTTTGAAACAGATGAAGACTGGAATTCTAGGGTAGGTGTGACACCTGAATGTGTTTCTTTTTGCGATAATATCGAATCAAAGGACGGAATTCGGAGCATGAAAGAAGACTACAATTGCAAGGAAAACAGGAATATATCGGATTCCATATCTGAAGATGTGAGCACGCCGGAAAAGGTCCTTCAAAATATTGAGGTTGAGATCAAGAAGAAAAAGGGCGCCAAATGGCAGAAATCCAAGGAAAAGTGCAGCACCTTCCCGCCGCCCCTCACTGAAAATATCCGACATGTTAGCATCTTCAGAAGTAATTGCATGGAGTGTATCAGATTTAAGACAAGCAAGTGTACCGGTCACTCACTCATTTGAACTTACCGATACTCAACCAATTTACCACAGGCCTAGACGTCAACCGCCAAAATATGACCAATTTATCTCAGAGAATGTTACAAGTATGCTGAAAATGATATTATTCGGCCAGTTTCATCCCCATGGTCATTTCCAGTTGTGATAGCACAAAGAAGATGGAAAACTTCGCTTTTGCGTCGATTACCGACAGCTGAACCAGAGAATGATACCCGATCGATTTCCGATTCCAAATGGAAGAAATCCTCGAGGACTTGAAGGACGGGAGATACTTCACCTCAATTGATCTTTACACTGGTTATTGGCAGATTCCATTAGATGAAAAATGTAAGGAAATAACAACTTTTACCAGCAAAGCCGGTACATTCAGGTTCGAAGTGATGCCTTTTGGTCTCATGAATGCCCAGCTACATTCCAAAGAATGATGAACGAGGTTTTGAAAGGACTTCATTTGCAAGAGTTTATATCGATGATGTGGTGATATTCTCAAAAACCTTGGATCAGCACATATCGCATGTCAAGACTGTGGTGGAGAGAATGATGCGTACAGCCTGAAAATTAAGTTAAGCAAATGCTTCTTTGCGAAAACGTCTATCCAATTACTCGGTCATATCGTCGATCAAGAGGGAATTAAAGTGGATCCAGAGAAAACGAAAAAAATCAAGTTGGCACCCAGGCCCGCTTCAAAGACGGAGGTTCGTAGCTTCTTAGGACTGGCCTCATATTACAGAAGATTTATCAAAGATTTCGCCAAAACTGCAGCACCGTTACATGCCAGCACTACGAAGAACGGAAAATTTTACTGGAACAAGGAAATGCAGACTGCATTTGAGGAGCTTAAAGATAAGCTATGTGTCCCCCAGTGCTCATGTATCCAGATTTCAAGAGACCATTTGTTGTGGAGACAGATGCCTCAGAACGGTCTTTGGTGCCATTTTGTCCCAAAAAGACGAAAACGGAAGACTACACCCTGTTCAATTCGCAAGTCGCACTCTGAATGATGCGGAAAAGAGATACTCAGTCTGCGAGAAAGAAGCGCTAGCTGTCGTCTTCGCACTGAAAAAGTTTCGTGTTTACCTTTTATCACTCGAGAAATTTGTCTTGATAACTGATCACCAGGCACTTAAGACAGCATTCCAAAAGAAAGATGTACATCACCGCTTGGCCGATGGCTCGACATTTTCGCAGAATATCGGTTTGAATTGTGTATAGGCCCGGACGCAATAATCAGCCTGCCGATTACCTATCCCGCTTGAGGGATCCACTGATTCCAAATGAAAAGCTTCCGAAGACATCGTCGGAGTTGCCGAAGTTCAAGGCCGATCGATAACGAGTACGAAGCTATATTCACGGACTTATTAAATTCCTTGATGGACTAGAAATGAGAAAGGTTGATCTCGAACACAGAAATTGGGTACGCAGGAACCAAAAGGCTTTACATTGTGGAATGGAAACTCTTCCGGCACACTAAAGCCGGTCCCCGAATAGTGGCCCTTTGAAAGAAAGAATGAAGATCTTGAGGACTTTCCATGATGAGCTAGGGCATTGGGATCTCGAAACAACCAAAAATTCGTACTGAGAGATTCTGGTGGCCCAGTATCCATAAGGACGTCTATAATTTCGTGAAAAGCTGTGACAACTGTCAAAAATTCACTCCGATACGAAAGTATAAGACAACCCTAAGCTTTAGTTTCCGGTCTCTTTGAAACCTTCTCAATTGACTTTGCCGGCCATTCAAGGAAACCTCTTCCGGAAACAAATATCTCCTTATAGGGGTGGAACATCTTACTGGATGGCCAATAGCAGTTGCAGTTGAGGAGGCCAATGCTGAGGTGGTCCTGAGATTCATCGAAAAGAAATAATTGAACCGTTTGGTCTTCCAAAAAGGAGAGCCCTTTGTTTTACTGCAACTTCACTGCTTCGTTTCTTGGAAGAGAAGGGGATTCAGCTGAAGACAGTTCTCGCATACGCTCCTAGTCAAACGGTAAAGCGGAGAGGATGGTTGGAACCATCAAAACGAGCAATATCGAAAACTATGTCGAAGAATGAAATCCAGTGGGAAGATGCCTTACAAAAGTGTTATACGGCTATCGCGAAGAAGAGGAAGAAGCGGACGGTCACCATTCGAGCTAATGTACGGAAGGGCTCCTAGAATGTTACAGAGAGACATGGAAACAAATATTATCGATGAAGAGAGTAGAGAAGTCGAACTACTGGCCACTGAAGGCTGGAGATCACACCGCGCGCTAACACAGACAAGAAATAAGAATGAAGAGCCTCCAGTCCAAACCTTTTCAGTCGGCTCTAAAGTACTTGTAGTACATGGGAAAGCAATGCAGCAGGCTGTGAAGTGGCCGGCCTTCCAAC